>CM060629.1:375000-682500 GCA_030578275.1 Meda fulgida
ACATTTTCAGAAAATGAAACATTTTTAATTAAAATATTACTGGCATAATTTGTTTCCCCAGTATGTCTATATACCTGCCCTGAAGTTGGCTGTGCTGATTTTTATGAAATAATATGTTTGTTTTTTTTTACATTTTTTCCAGACATCGCAAAATAAATTGTCATTTCCACAACCGAACAAAAACATGTGTCTTCAACCAAAAATGTTGAAATATTTGTAGTTATAAATATATTGGGTTTCACATCACACTTGCATCTTTCCAAAATGTAAATTGATTTATTTCTCTGAAATGCAACTGTTAAGATTTTACAAAGTTAACAAAAAAAAAACGCTAAACACTAGCCACTGAAACCTTTCATTCATATTTCTGACATTTTCAAATCTGATATTTTTCAACTCATATACATATACTTTACCCTGAACTGCTAAATAATCAACACCACCACCATCATTACCTTAACTTTATTTTTTTTAATGTTTTACCAAAAAAATATTTGTGGTTGTGGAAATGACAAGGGAAAGGCGGGTATGGTGAAAACAACATTTCAGATATACAACCTGTAGTTGTAATTATAAATGATGGAAATGCAAAAGTGAGTCATGATCTCAATGTGTAGGACAAAATTAATCTCAAATTCAAGTTTGAAGTTTATTCTTATTTTTATTTCAAACAGGGATAGTATATTGATGAACAACTGGCCTAACAGCACTTAATCAAAAACATAACTCATTCCATGTGTAACAAATTATTTGAAACAAAAACAATATCATAAACACAATCATCCTCATATTTTCATAAAAAGTCAAAATGATAATTTCTGTCAAAATGTGACATGTTTCACCACTCCCTGAACCAGAGCAGTGTATATGGGCCAAGGTTCACTCACAGATGAACAAGTGAACCCAAGGGACAAATGTTCAACATGTTTAAAACATGGCAAATTGAAAAGAAATACAAGAAACTATATATATTAAATCTGATTGATTTGGGTTATAATTCATACTTTCTGTTCAAATTTAAAATCACCTATATATTAGCCAAGGTTCACTCACAGTCAAGTTCGGTGAGTACTTCCTGCCACACTAATGGATCCAACATCATGTGACGTTTCGTCACTGGCTGAGGCTCTGGAACCAACCTTACAACGTCCTCAGGCTGATACCAAATTATGTCATCATTCATAGGCCAGTACCACCTGTTCTTGCCTATCTGGCTCATGGTTTTCACCAAGGCTCCATTTTCTGAGTTCACATCTTGGATTAGGCCTGCGTAAGGACTCCCATCATAGCGGACAACACACCAGCTTCCAATCAGTCCCTCATGTAGAAGTGTGATGTCTTGAGGTTTGAGAGTTGGGATTGATGGGCCCAAAGCCGACTCAGGCCTCTGTGTTCTCTGTGCTCCAGACCGTTCCACATGTTGCATGCCAAAACACTGGCAGATTTGGGGCTCTGAGCAGAAGCAGCTTAAGACCCGCCAAGATATGTCTCCCGGTCTTGTAGACACAATCTAAAAGAAAAATGTTTAATTGCTTAACTCTCATGATTATGATGATGATGGTGTGTGTGTGTGTGTGTGAGTGAGTGAGTGTGTGAATAAGTGAGTGAGTGTGTGTGAATGAGTGAGTGAGTGAGTGAATGAGTGAGTGAGTGAGTGTGTGTGAGTGAGTGTGTGTGAGTGAGTGAGTGTGTGAGTGAGTGAATGAGTGTGTGTGTGAGTGTGAGTGAGTGAATGAGTGAATGAGTGAGTGTGTGTGAGTGAGTGTGTGTGAGTGAGTGAGTGAGTGTGTGAGTGAGTGAATGAGTGAGTGTGAGTGAGTGTGTGTGAGTGAATGAGTGAGTGAGTGTGTGAGTGAGTGAATGAGTGAGTGTGTGTGAGTGAGAGTGTGTGTGTGTGTGTGTGTGTGAGTGAGTGAGTGAGTGAATGAGTGAGTGAATGAGTGAGTGTGTGTGAGTGAGTGAGTGAGTGTGTGTGTGAGTGAGTGAGTGTGTGTGTGAGTGAGTGTGTGTGAGTGAGTGAATGAGTGAGTGTGTGTGAGTGAATGAGTGAGTGTGTGAGTGAATGAGTGAGTGTGAGTGAGTGTGTGTGAGTGAGTGAGTGAGTGTGTGTGAGTGAGTGAGTGTGTGTGTGTGAGTGAGTGTGTGTGAGTGAGTGATTGAGTGTGTGTGAGTGAGTGTGTGTGTGTGAGTGAGTGAGTGTGTGTGTGAGTGAATGAGTGAGTGTGTGAGTGAGTGTGTGAGTGAGTGAATGAGTGAGTGTGTGTGAGTGAGTGAGTGAGTGAGTGTGTGTGTGAGTGAGGGAATGAGTGAGTGTGTGTGAGTGTGTCTGAGTGAGTGTGTGAGTGAGTGTGTGAGTGAGTGAATGAGTGAGTGTTTGTGAGTGAGTGAGTGAATGAGTGAGTGTGAGTGAGTGTGTCTGAGTGAGTGAGTGAGTGAATGAGTGAGTGTGTGTGAGTGAGTGTGTGAGTGAGTGAATGAGTGAGTGTGTGTGAGTGAGTGAGTGTGTGAGTGAGTGAATGAGTGAGTGAGTGTGAGTGAGTGAGTGTGTGAGTGAGTGAGTGAATGAGTGAGTGTGTGTGAGTGTGTGTGAGTGAGTGAGTGAGTGTGTGAGTGAGTGAATGAGTGAGTGTGTGTGAGTGAGTGAGTGTGTGAGTGAGTGAATGAGTGAGTGTGTGTGAGTGAGTGTGTGTGAGTGAGTGAGTGAGTGAGTGAGTGAGTGAGTGTGTGAGTGAGTGAATGAGTGAGTGTGTGTGAGTGAGTGAGTGTATGTGAGTGAGTGTGTGTGTGAGCAAGGCCGGATTTACCACCGGGCCGATTGGGCCGGTGCCCGGGGGCCTCCGACCTCTAGGGGGCCTCCAAGACCCCACTAACTGTGTGGCCTCATCCTTTTTGTATGTATCATCGCAAAAAAGTATCATGATCAGTTTTTCGTCTGTGTCGGATGATGACTAGTCAGCTTACCGCGGAAACTGTTGATAGCGGCAAAACAGGCGGTAGAAGATGAGTTGAGAAAGAGAGAAAAACAGAGAGTTGAGGACATCGAAAAAAAAACAAAAAATGGATAGAAAATGGTGGAGCAGCGGAGCCACAAAACGTAAAGCTAAAAAGGAGAAGGATAGCAGGGAGGTTTTAATTAGGAGTAATATTCCAGCCATCTCTACGTTTTTCAAAAGTCGGCTCGACGAAAATAAAGAGCCTGGCGGCGCCGGCGCCTGCGATGATGCTGAGTTTAGCACAATACCCAGCTTTGCTATTTTAGATGAACCTGAGCATCAGCAACAGCACCAGCACGACAAGACAGAGAACCCCAGCCCGCCTGGAGTGACAGACACATCAAATGCCTCCCCACCACCAGTCTCCGACTCCGCTTGAGACCGAAACCGAAGCAAACCGAAGTTTGACCGCCTCAAAATGTAGGCATATCTATTACCTTTTCCCCTTATTAAAAACCCTGATTATTAGATGCCCGGATCTAGGGAATTGGTTGATGAAACATTGATTAAAATTAAGATTTAAATAAATACAAAACGAAATTCACTTTAAATAAAGGCTTTGTGCTTTCTGTTTGAGGTCTCTGTGAAAACGTTTTAAAGCATTCTTTTACTTTTATTGCCGCTTTCAGAGCGGTGACGTCCGTAACGGAGAACTGTCACGTCCGTAACATTTTTTTTTTCCTCATAAATGCGAACACGAAAAATAAAATAAAATGAATATTTTATTCTGTGGAGACTGTCAATCCTTCTTCATCCGGTGCCGGAGTTGGTGTTTTTGTTTTTAACTAAAGAAAAAGGAGGAAAGGAAAAAGAAAAAGAGGAGAGGAGGAGGAGGAGGAAGAGGGAGGAGGCCTCCAAGATTTTGTGCCCAGGGGCCTCTGCTTTCTAAATCCGTGCCTGTGTGTGAGTGAGTGAGTGAGTGTGTGTGAATGAGTGAGTGTGTGTGTGTGAGTGAGTGAGTGAGTGTATGTGAGTGAGTGAGTGAGATACCTGATGAATTTGCATTGTTCCTGCTCACTCACTCACTCACTCACACACACACACACACACACTCACTCACTCACTTACACATACTCACTCACTCACTCAGGTCTTCAGGCAGGACACTGTCCATCCTTTCAATTTCCTCCTCAGTGACGTACATAAGCTGAACAGATGAGGGCTGGTCCCTAAGTTTTTCATACAACACCTTGCCGTTTGGGATGTCAATGCCCTGGGCCACAATTGCATCAGCCTGACGCTTGATTGCAGCACCAACTCCATCAGCTGGACCCTTTCCATGTCCAGCTTCCAAAAAGTTCCATGTTACCTTCTGGAATCCCATCTCATAAGGAATTTTGCTCAAAAAGAAAAAGTTATTTTTGGATCTATATTGGGTAGTTGGGCCATCGCTTATAACATGCAGAGTGGTTGCTGCTGTGTTCAATTCTTTTAGATAGGGAAGCACTTTTTTCAAATGGGCCCAGATTGCGGATGGGTCATGGCGCATGCATTCACTGATGGTGCAAATGGACACCACGCCATTCTTCGAGTGCGCAACACCAGTATGAAGAGTTGTCTGCTTGTGTGAATCACCATAATAGGTGGCCTTGATCTCCTCTGCATACTTGCAGTTATAATTTTCTGCAAAGTCTATCTGTAAAACAATAGTCTTCCTTGATGTTTTCTTTTAACCCTTTCAAAGAAAGGTATTGATGTTTTATGTTTTGGATGTGCTTTCCCATCTTTTTGGTGAGTTGGTCTGAAAAGTCTTCGAACAGTTTATGCATAGGCCCATGCACTTTTTCCACTGCTGTGTAGTGCACTTTAATCACTTCTTTGGACCCATCTTTTTTTTTTTCTCCCTGTCTTCCATGATGCTTCTCCATTGGAACCACCACGTCTGTTCCCCCTCATCAAAGGCAGATGTTTCAAGTTTTTTGTCTTTGCAATACAGGCACTCCCTGTACATGCATTCCTTAGTGACATCATCACAAGAAACTGAATTAATTAGATCGGTGAGTTTAGATGTCTTGATGATTTTATGAAAGAACAGCCTATTGGCCATGAACTGCATGTTTGAATGGAGCTTACACAGGCATGTTTCTCTCTCTGCTAAGGTGGGTTTAACAAACCAAAAAGGTCGCTGTCTGCAGAACTCTGCATAAGAGATTTTGACCTCAGGATTCTCCTGTCTAAATTTCAGGTGCTGTTGCTTCATTGTTTCAGTCAGGAAGCGCTTTTGAATCTTTTTCATGTTCTTCGTTATCATCTCTTTTTTTCCTGTTGTTGCCCTACTTTTGTCGTCACGTTCTATAAAGTTTGTAATCTTTTCCTTCAGATCTTGGTTAACTTTGTTTTTTTGGGTTTTGCGAGTGTATATCAGTTTGTTGGTTCTTGTCATGTTTGTCCTCATAAGCTTTAGAGAGAACCCAAACTCTTTTTTTGCCATGGTGACCAGGCCAAATTTATTGAGAATCCTACCAGCCACAATTTTTGAGATTATTTGTCGTGTTTTGCGATTTTCCACCTTCTTCCTAATTTCCGAAATGATTGTGTTATGAAACAATAGCGTTCTCTTCAGTTGTGTTGTGCTTTGGTTTATCTGTTTCTTAGTTCTCCGTTTTGGAGATTCAATTAGCTCCATTTTTCTCGTAAGTCGATCAGACCTCTTCTTATATTTTTCTGCTTTTCTAAGGGCATGGGCAAGCTTTTCTTTCATTTCAGCAAGGTCTCTGTAAGCCTGTGCCCTTCCCTTTGCCACATTTTTTCTCCCTCTTCGTCTTTGAGGAGTTCTCTCTGGCCCACTCGGCTGACGTGGTTCAGGGACGTCATCAGCGTCTGGTGATTGCGGTGGTGTTGCCCCTGCCATGAAACTCTCACATGCTGATACCATTTTATGTTTCTTACGTCTGTGTCTTTGTACAGTTCGCCACTGTCTTCTGATTTTTTTTTGGTCGCTTACTGACATTTTTTTCACAGACTTAATAAGTCCTTGCTGTTTTTTCTTTTCATATCTTTCTCTGTCTTTCCTTAGGAACTCAGCATATTTAATTGGATCAGATTTTAGTCTTTCCCTGAATAGTCTGGACTTCTCTGCCGATGTTTTGGGTGCCATCTTAAAGAACAACAGAGAGACTAAGTCAGATTTAGTTGTAAACAATAAAATATCACAATTTAAAACATTCTCTATGACATTATATGTGCCCCTGGATGATAAAACCAGTCACATGGGTTTGTACATCACATGAAAGTTGAATAAATAAGCTTTCCATTGATGTATGGTTTGTTAGGATAGGACAATATTTGGCCAAGATATTAGAAAATCTGGAATCTGAGGGTGCAAATAAATAGAAACAATGAGAAAATCTCCTTTAAAGTTGTCCATTTCTGTTCTCGAATGTGCTGCATTCACTCACAAAAATAAATGTTTTATATATTTATGGTAGGAAATTTACAAAATATCTTCATGGAACACGATCTTTACTTAATATCCTAATGATTTTTGGCATAAAAGAAAAATTGATGATTTTGACCCATACAATGTATTGTTGGCTATTGCCACAAATATACCCGTGTGACATGTGACTGATATTGTGATCCAGGGTCACATATGTAAAGTTTATGTGTTTACACTATATTTTTTAGTACTATAGGCAAACTACTTTGCTTTTAAGCACAGACAATGTCCTTGCCAAGCCAACCTGTCTTTATCACTTCCATGGAGACAGTTGTGGAAAAGACGGTTGTGGAAATGACATTTTCCCCCTTTCCCTCCCTAACCCTAATCTCATGTTTGACTAGCCTGTTAGTGTTAGTTTTAGAGTTAGCATTAAATAATCTCAAATATCACCAGATGAAATTGTAAAAATACAGAAATGTTTCCGTCGGAATGAGTTCAGAAATGACATACAAGAAACATACTCGCAGTACTTCTCATATTTACCTTGATATATCTCCAATTTATGGAGATCTGCTGGGACTCTGCTTTCATTCAGCCATGGGGTGTCCTCTGGAGTGTCAGTTACTATGGTTACTGAGTATACAAATCTAGAGCACTGAGCCTATGGTTGCATTTAATCCAGAGGTGTGGAAATGACAGTGAACCCAAGGGACAAGTGTTCAACATGTTCAAAATATGTCAAATTAAAAATGAATATATATAAAAATATTGGATTTGAATGAATTAGGTTATAATGCATATTTTCTGTTTGAATTTAAAATTATATCAGTATGAGATTTTAAGTGAGATAAGTTTGAAGACCCAAAGTCTGGCCTAGGGACAGAGGCAAAATAGTAAAAAACGCATATAAAATGCCTCCTATTTTATATAAAACAACAGAATTGAATAATGATTTTTTTTTATATATATATAGGTTCCCCTACACATGTAGTAAGTGTGAAAAAAAAAAGTGGAAAAGTTTTTTACTTTTTTTAATATCTGTCAAGGACAGAAAAAGTACCATAGTTGGAGAATCACCCATTTGTGAAAAACCTATCTCGATGAAAACTCAACGGATTCGAATGCCACAGGGCTTGTTGGAATCGTCTGTTCGAGCGGGCGGAAGCGCCGGTGACGTTACTGTCTCAGAATTAAATCGCTCCTAAAACCTAGAAAAATAAATTTGACAATACATTTGATAATCTGGAGGAGCGTCAGATATTAATCAGATGGGCCAGAGGACGTGTTAAATTAAGGAATTTGAGCTGTCCTGTTTGTTCAAAGAACTTCACGTTCATTCAACTCCATATAACAAAGCGACACCAAAATCTAACAGTAAGTAGCCTCTCAACTGTTCCTCTAGCTAAATTCAAAAGCTTGTTTATTGTTTTAAGAAAGATATTCAAAAAGTTGTGTAATGTAAACATTTCTTTAAACATTTCTTCACTGTGTTGTTACAGCGTGGTTGTTGTTTTTTTAAACTAAACTTTTTTTTTAGGCATGGCTGCCGAAATGATAAAAGACCTTAAATGGAAGGTCACACTGGAGCAGCTTAACAGGCTGAGGGAAACCAACCCGGAAATCCCCATTGCCAGCACCCTAGACATCATGGGAGGTTTAAATGCAGCCGCAGAAGTGCCATCTTCCCAGCTGGATGATGACTTTCTACAATTGCTAAGTGACCAATCTGCAATCTTATTTGAAAAAGACAACTTGCAGGATGGGTCTTTTCTGCTGCAGGGTAGGTGTTCATTTGTCATAACATTAGTAATTAGTCTCTATTGTATTATCTGAATGAAATGTTAACAGATGATGGTTTGTTTTTACAGGGACATACTCAATGCCTAAAGATCTGACCACTTTGGACTTTCAGAGTTTACTTGAGTTAGACTAGATGGCTAACATCTGTTAGAGCAATTCTTCTTGCACTATTATAGTAATAACTATAACAAATGTAGATATATAATAATTACATATAATAATTATATTATATACAAATAAATAACATTATAACTATAATAATTATAACATTTTTTAAACATCTGTCTTACATTTTGTAAGTTTTATATATTTTTCTATATTTAACAAAAAAGAAAAACAATTCAAATGTGTGTGTGTGTTTTTTTTATTAGCACTTTGTATTTTAAGATTTTGTATTTCTAATTTTTTTCTAAACTTTTGCACCAAATGTTTCTTTCAATTTTAATAAATGGCTTTGATTATAAAATTTGTCTCCTTCTATGTTGCAAGCACACAGAACATCTTGAATGATTATGAAATATTACCTATAGCATATTTAGATAGATAAGATAATATAATATGTATTAATATAAATAATATGTATATTAAGTTAAATAATATGTGCATATAAGTCTGTCAAATAAGTTACAGGCTCTGAACTTTCCAGTCCAAATATCTAAAGTCTTAAATCAAAAAGCATTTACTAGATGAATAAAATGACATAATATAGCCGATTATGTCTTGGTTTCTAGGGAAATAAATCAAGACATAATATCTTATGGCATTTTACTCATTTAACAAATGTTTTTTGATTTAAGACTTTATAAATATTTGAACTGGAAACAAGACACAAATACTAAATAAGAAAAGCTTCTTTTTTTTTTTGCAATGTACAGTTACCACATAAGTTACCAGGGATCTGTGTCAAAGACCTGTATTAGTGACTGATACATTGAACCAACAATAATAAAAGTAAAAAAAAGTCGCTTTATTGTCTGTGAAAAAAAGTATTATACTAAATGTATAATTTAAAGTAAGTCACTATCTAAGGCTGTATAATTTAAAGTAAGTCACTATGCAATGCATGTACAATCAGTGCATTAAACAGTGTCTTACTTGAAAATATACTAGAGACCTGAAAATATAATTTAAAGTAAGTCATAGTGGCTTACTTCAAGTTATATTCAAATTGACACAAGTTCAGCAAGCAACTCCCTCATGCTCTCAGTACGGATTTCAGCATCGTTTGAAGCAGACCTCATTGTGCTTTTCCTCTTAAAAAGTTATTTTCTTCACGATCGATACTAAACCAAAATGCCTGTTGCATCTTGCCCGCTTTGTACGCGGATGTATGCTCGGATGACCCAGCATCTAGTAGTTTTTTTTACAAGATTCAGAACAAGGAGGGTCCGGGAGGGTAAATATCAAAAGTTGCATTTGCCCAGTTGCTGGCTGTTGGAAGGCAACAACCCGGATAGACCGGCACCTCAAATTGCACACGGAGCTGTCCAGTTCTGAAAAGGAGAAAACATTCTTGTCCTGCAAGAGGAAGAGGGTCATCGGACAACTTGCAGCACTTAGGACCACGAACCCGGAGGTGCCAATGGTTACCACCCTGGATTTGGGTCCGGACATGGGGGATGCTGATTTCCCATTGGAAGAGGAGGAGGAGGAGGAGGAAGGGTGCAGCAACCCTGGCTGTAGAAATCGTATTGAAAAGTTGAAGCTTGAAATCAGTAACCTTAACCGTACCAACGACACGCTGACCGGTGCCCTGGAATTAGAAAAATAGTCTTGTTTTTGTTTGAATTTAAATTATTTTTCATATTTCATTGGCAGATAATTTTGCTTTTTTTAAGTAAAAACTCACTAAGTCACTATGCAATGCATGTACAATCAGTGCATTAAACAGTGTCTTACTTGAAAATATACTAGAGACCAGAATGTATAATTTAAAGTAAGTCACTATCTAATGCTGTATAATTTAAAGTAAGTCACTATCTAATGCTGTATAATTTAAAGTAAGTCACTATCTAATGCTGTATAATTTAAAGTAAGTCACTATCTAATGCTGTATAATTTAAAGTAAGTCACTATGCAATGCATGTACAAATCACTGCTCTGTGTCTTACTTGAAAATATACTAGAGAAAAATAATCTTCAAATAATTTTTCTTATTCCATTGGCAGATAATTTAGCTTTTTTGTAAGCAAAAACTCACTTATTTTTTATTTATTTCCCCTGAAAACAAGACATAATATCTTATGGATTTTACTCATCTATTAAATGAATCTTGATTTAAGACTTTTTAGATATTTGGACTGTAAACAAGACACAAATACTAAATAAGAAAAGCTTTTTTTTGCAATGAGTGTGTACAGTGTGTTGACTGACAATTGTCTCTCCTCATGGAGGAGTACAATATAAATCAATTGGGTCCAGACCCATCTTCAAAGCACATTGACAATGTCAATGCAAAAATGTTCCGTATTAAAAATTCCTCACATACATGGCTGAGGGAAAGTCAAAACTGAGCACCCTGGTGTTTTTGAACGAAACAAGAAGGATTCATGCGTAAGTAATGACGACCCAAGGTAAAGAAAAGTAAGTAAAGAGACCCCAAAGCAGCATAGGGTCCTGAGCAAAGACACTATTTTGAAGTGCCTGAGCCAGGCCAAGCAGGCCATCCCCAATATTCTGAATAAGTTTTCCTCCATTTAACTCATTGTACTGACATATTGTAAAATGCAGAAGAAATGTGCAACATGAACTCTGAGATTGAGCTCTGTGTTGTTTATAGCCCTCCTGGAAAGTGACGTGGCCACCACAGCTCTTCAGTGGGAGTTTTATGGCCACATGTCTGCGTAACTGGCAGCCCTCTACAGTCACCGAGGGGGGGTCTTCCAGAACATGACAATAAAGGAGGTCGAGGAGGCCCAGCAATCCCCATCCGACGGTGTATTCTTGATCAACGTGAGTGTATTACTTCCTTTTTATGCATCAGGTGATCTTAATTTGTTTGATCTCTGTTCTGATTTGCACTGTTTTTTTGTGGGGTTTTTTGTGTCAACAGATCCTGTTCCACAAAACCAACCAAATGTTTGGCCCAGCACAGATAGCCGTAACCAGGGAGTACGAATGGATGCAGCGCTTCATCAAAATAAGGAGAAGACTTCCCGGTGGCAGCACTGCCCGATACTTTTTTTTTTACTTCTGCTCCAAACGTCTGCAAAAAACGTGTGACATACTTCCATAGCGCTTGGAAGGCGATGGGCCTACCTTGCAGCCCAAACTTCACTGACATCAGAAGCTCAATCGCCAGTCATGTAAGTGTTTTCTCTCGTTGGGCACATTTCAGAGACATTCAGTTAGGTGTTGTATCCTCAAACTGTTTTTGTTTTCTCCTTCTTTCTCTCTATTTCTAGGCCAAATTCACTCATTCGGAAGACGACAGAATGAAAATCGCAAAATTCATGTGCCACGATGTTCAGACGGCGGACAGGTATTATGTGACTAACTTGTCCGCCAAGCAGGCTGTTGAGCACCGGAGGCTTTTCGAGGCTGCGCTGAAAGGGGAGGACGACAGCACAGCGGGGGTCAAGCGGCTGCACCCTGGCCGGAAAACGGACAAACCTAGGAAGAGGGTGAAGGCATCTGAAGAAGCCTTGGGTGACACATCAGGCTCTCCTGAGATGAGTCCAGAGACCAGCCAGGTAAATAGATATCCTGTAAACATATTGAGTCTATAATACTGTTTTTATTGGCACAATGATGATCAATCCTTCACCATGTATTTTCTTTGGAAGGGTGAAGAGGGCCTGTCCGAAGGTGATGCACCAGGGCAGAGTGGAGAAGGCTCAGAGACAAGCAGCCAGGAGGGTCCACCAGTCCCCTCGCCAAAAAAAACACAGATTGTTGTGATTTCCCCGTTGCGGTCAAAAAGAAAAAAATTGAGACCACGCCGCATTTCACCCATAATGGTTCAGAAGGTTAAACAAATGGCCCAGCTGAAAAATGTCAACGAGAAGGTGAGGAGGGCCATTAGAAAGCGACGTGTGAAAAAGTAAAGCACTTTTGCTCCCCCTTTCCCTCCCCTAGATTGACCAGTGTTTCATTAAATTTTTGCATTTTTTCTTAAATCTTTTTTGTTCTTTATTTTTGTTATATACTTTATATCATAATTTTATTAGTGTTATTAATAATAAAAGTAATTATTGTGTGTGTGATTTGGCTTTGTAATAAAACTTGTTTGCTGTGTTAACATTTTGTCTGTCATTTTTTTCCTTTTATTATTGTTGGTTAAATGCCTCACAGTCACTTATATAGTTCTTTGACATAAATCCCAGGTAATTTATGTGGTGAGGTAACCCAGGTAAGCTTATCTGACAAAAATGTAAGATGTACTGTAAGTTTTACCTAGTAACACTTTAAAATAACTGTACATTATTCATCATTAGTTAGGCATTAGTAAACAGTTAAAAAATCATTCATAAATCATTAATATAAAGTACAGGCCAAAATTTTGGACACATTACTATTTTAAATGTTTCTGAAAGAAGTTTCTTCAGCTCATCAAGCCTGCATCTATTTGATCAAAAATACAGAAAAAAAGTAATATAATATTCTTTACTGTCACTTTTTATCAATTTAACACATCCTTGCTGAATAAAAGTATTAATTTATTAAAAAAAAGAAAGCCTGACCCCAAATTACTCACCAGTAGTGTATATTGTTGTTAAAAAAGATTTCTATTTTGTAAACATTTGCTTCTTCTTTTTTTATTAATCAAAGTATCCTAAAAAAAGTATCACAGGTTAATGAAAAAATATTAAGCAGCAGAACTGTTTCCAACTTTGATAATGAATCATCATATTAGAATGATTTCTAAAGGATCATGTGATAGACTGGAGTAATGATCCTGAAAATTCAGGTTTGCATCACAGAAATAAATTATAATTTAAAGTATAATAAATTGAAAACTGTGTCCAAACTTTTGGCCTGTACTGTACATTAATGGGTGATTATCCAACTTGGAGCACTTTTGGCATGTGAACTTATGGAAAATTCACTCTCTTAAAACACTCTAAAAACATCCGGTCAAACTTTAGACAACATTAGTGAGTAGTGTTTTACTTGAAAATATACTAGAGAACTAAATGTATAATTTAAAGTAAGTCACTATCTAAGGCTGTATAATTTAAAGTAAGTCACTATGCAATGTATGTACAAATCAGTACATTAAACAGTGTCTTACTTCAAAATATACTAGAGACCAGAATGTATTTACTTGATCAGAAATACAGCATTATATAATATATTATATAGATTTTCAGGCAAACAAATAGTTGTAAAGTATATTTGTAAAAATGAGAATAGTAGACCATAATGATATATAAAATATTCATTTTTATTTAAAACAAATAATCAGTCGTCCTCATCCTCTACGTCGTCTGCAAAATACTGGAGAGAAATAAAAATCAAAACGAAAAATTAACAACACACAATTGCAACTTGAGAGTTTGACAGCCTACATTGAATATGTCCATACCTCATCAAAAGCATATTATATATGCCATATAATATTACCTCCTCCTATGATCTCCTCCGAGGAGGATGGGTGTTCACTGTCCTGCAAAATAACACAATACAACATCTGTCCAACTGCACATCATACGATAATCTCTGTCTAAAACCGATGCACTGTTTAATGACAAGTGTACTCACAGTGCGGAGTAGTTATTACCGGACACCATGTGTCAAAATGATTGATGACTTCCGGTTGACCTTTGACCTTTTCCGGTCCCGCCCTTTTCCTGGTGTGCATCCGTTATCTATAGATAAGGATTGACCTATTGACCCCACCCATCCAATCGATGTGTTTTGAGAGATTGTGCATCCGGCCTCTATTGTTAAGGGTCAAGCAGTTGACCCCGCCTATCCGATCAATGAAATGTTTTGACCATCTGGCCTCTATTGATAAGGGTTGTGGTGTTGAGCTATCTGATCAATCAACTGTTTTGGCATTCCAGAGGCCATAGTGGTTTCAATGTGATGTGGGTAATGTGAGAGGAAAAAAGTCAGTGTCACAGACGCTCCCCCTACCTCTGCTCTGGCCTCTATTGATAAGGGTTGTGGTGTTGAGCTATCTGATCAATCAACTGTTTTGGCATTCCAGAGGCCATTGTGTTTTGCTGTGTAATGTGAGAGGAAAAAAGTCAGTGTCACAGGCTGTCCCTCACCTCCCCTCTCTATGTGTGTCACAGACACTCCCCCTACCTCTGCAAGTGTGGCATTCCAGAGGCCATTGTGGTTTCCTGTGTAATGTGAGAGGAAAAAAGTCAGTGTCACCGGGTGTCCCTCTCCATGTGTGTCACTGACGCTCCCCCTACCTCTGCAAGTGTGTCACGGGGGTTCTTGCCTACCCCTCCATGTCTGCTCTGATATCTGAAACAATGTTACATAAACAGGGTCTATCGTTTAAAATATAATTCAAATGAAAGCAGAGTTGAAAAACATACTGGTCTTTATAAATGTTTATAAAATAATTTAACTATAGTTGAAAATGTATAGTTTAAATGATGTAAATGAAATGGTTATAAAATAATTTAACTACAGTTGAAAACGTATAGTTTAAATGATGTAAATGAAATGGTTATAAAATAATTTAACTACAGTTGAAAACGTATAGTTTAAATGATGTAAATGAAATGGTTATAAAATAATTTAACTAAGGTTGAAACATACTATTCTTTATAAATGTATAAATGAAATGGTTATAAATAATTTAACTAAAGTTGAAACATACTATTCTTTATAAATGTATAAATGAAATGGTTATAAATAATTTAACTAAAGTTGAAACATACTATTCTTTATAAATGAAATGGTTATAAATAATTTAACTAAAGTTGAAAACATATAGTTAAAATGGTGTAAATGAAATGGTTATAAAATAATTTAACTAAGGTTGATCGTTTAAAATATTATTCAAATGAAACTAGAGTTGAAAAACATACTGATCTTTATAAATGTATAAACGAAATGATTATAAAACAATTTAAGTTGAGAACGTAGTGTTAAAATTGTATAAATGAAATGGTTATAAAATAATCTAACTAAAGTTGATCGTTTAAAATATTATTCAAATGAAACTAGAGTTGAAAAACATACTGATCTTTATAATTGTATAAACGAAATGATTATAAAACTATTTAAGTTGAGAACGTAGTGTTAAAATTGTGTGTGTGTGTGTGTGTGTGTGTGTGTGTGTGTGTGTGTGTGTGTGTCACGGTGTCAAAGCAGTAAACAACGTATCTCTGATACACACGGATGAATAGGTATTTGTTTAAAAACACAAATGCGGACATTTACCAGTCCGTTTGACAGCTTGATTATATTACGAAACTACGGTTGCGATCTGTTTCGTAACGATAGCGATAGCGACATCCTGGATGCGAAGTTATTCCTTATGCAATACCTCCATCTAGTGGCGAAAGAGTACTGTTTTTCACCACGTGCTACAGGTGTATAAATAAAGCTTGGATTCCAGCCAAACGCTAAAAACATTTGTCAACCACGCTAGTCTGCCGACCATCAGCGCCCACCTTCGTCAAGATGCAAAAAAGTAAGTGTTTATATGTTATATTAATATACTGTTTTTATACATTAGGAATAATTTATTACTGGTTTAATCATTGGTCGAGTAGTTGTTGGAGTTATAGAATTGTTTTATCTAAAAAGATTGTTTTAACTATATTATTTTGATCTGATGTTTTTAACTCTATGCTATTGTTAGCTTTTACCAGTTATTTGTATCGGCTATCTGTTATTTTTATCCGCTGTCTGATGTTTTTAACTGCTTTATCTGCCATTACACCCATTATCTGCTATCTGATATTTTTATCCGGCGGTTGATGATGCTGGATGTTAAAATCTCTATCATTGTTACGATATTAATTTTATACATACCCATGGCTTTTATTATGAAAAGACTAGGCCTGCCTTAATTTAGGTTGATGTTAGCATGCTACAATGTTTTTCTATGTTCGACAATAAACAGAGACAAATATTTTTTTCTTACCTTAATCGTATCCCATATACTAACGCGACTGTAGACCGATCTCATTTCTGCAGTCTACATAGTTCTGAAGTTAGATTGGTTTGTTTTCGCGATGTTTTAAAACCTAAAAGCATGTTTTAACACTGTCTGAAAGTTAATGTTGTCGTTGTTAGTGTTTTAAAACTGCCGCCACATAGCATCCCTTAGCCACGGGCATGTGTGTACTTCATCCTGATTTGCGAAATAGGTGCATCTTGTGGTTGTAACTGGTATGACGTGTTGATTTGTGAAATAGGTGCATCTAGCGGTTGTAGCTGGTATGACATGTTGATTTGTGAAATAGGTCCATCTTGCGGTTGTAACTGGTATGGCATGTTGATTTGTGAAATAGGTCCATCTTGTGGTTGTAACTGGTATGACACGTTGATTTGTGAAATAGGTCCATCTAGTGGTTGTAACTGGTATGACACGTTGATTTGTGAAATAGGTCCATCTAGTGGTTGTAACTGGTATGACATGTTGATTTGTGAAATAGGTCCATCTAGTGGTTGTAACTGGTATGACATGTTGATTTGTGAAATAGGTCCATCTTGTGGTTGTAACTGGTATGACACGTTGATTTGTGAAATAGGTCCATCTAGTGGTTGTAACTGGTATGATATGCTGATTTGATTTTAGGATCGATAATCTTTTTTTTTTTACATAATTATTTTAATTCTTCTCATTTATTTATTTTTTATTTATTTATTATTATTACTATATATTTTTTATTTGTTATTTTTGTATGTGTGTGTGTGTGCGTGTGTGCGTGTGCGTGTGTGCGTGTGTGTGTGTGTGTGCGTGTGTGTGTGTGTGTGTGTGTGTGTGTGTGTGTGTGTTGGTCTAATTTGTTAAAAGAACAGCCATTTAGATTCTAGCGTCAGTTACCCTCTCGAGGCTGAAGGTTGTATATGTGGATTACATTACATGCGTATGTGTTTTATTATTCAGAGTTGATGTGTATAAAATCATCTCACCAATTTGTCTTTCATGCATAAACAGGTTTTATATTTTCCAGGCACAAATACCCCGAACATCGAATTGGGTGTCTTCCAAGCCATTAATGACGCATGTGAGAACTTTTATATTGTATTACAAATTAAAATGAATTATTTTATTTTAACATAATTTTTAATTCGCAGTATTAGATGTCGTGGATCTTACACATGTTGATAATGACGGTGAGAGTGCAGGACCCTGTGATGAGCCTTTGAGAAAAGTCAGAAAGACCGACGGTTCCAGCACGTCCGATACCACACCGCTTGCCGTACCACCCCCCAGTCGTATCACCCCGCATGCCGGTTCTTCTTCCGTCCCTCAGGCCATTCTACCTAACACCCCACCGGCTACTCCGCCTGCCATTACCCCTGGTACCTTGGCTATCAACCAGTCTGCTGGTCCATCTACCAGTCGGACATGCAACTTTCATCTCAGTCCTAATACGACAGTGTTTTACGGTAAGACTTACTACATTATCGCAAGTTTAAAAATCTAAATTGAACAAGACGATTATGATTTTGTTATTTTTCTACACAATAGGTTTGAGCGGAAAGCATAATGATATGACGGATTGGAATAGCGATCAACTGGAAGCATGGTCCTGTGGTGTTTGGGCGAGCTGGCTCGACGACGAGGTATCGGTCATAGAAACTAATCAGACTATAGATGAAAACAACTGCTATCACCAATCGTCGGAAGAAGATCAAGGGCATATCGCTGCTGAATTAGTACCAGCGACTCGGCCGGCTGATGATGAGCATCCTACTCCTCTGATGCATGCGCTTATTGATTCAGTAGAATCATTGAGACAGCAGTTTCGTGATGCACACAACGATACACAAAACCGCTTAGAGACAATCCATGCCGAGCATCGCAACGCACATATTGATACACTTGGTAGAATAGAAACACTGCAAGTTCAGGTTTGTGATGCTCAGATCGAAACACATAGTAGATTATCCTCATTTAGCAGAGATCTTCGCAATTCTCAGCAGGAGATACATGACAGAATCGATACGCAAGATCGATTTATTCGAAATTTGGGTGACGAAATATTTCGTCGTGTCAATAGAAACGAGCAGATGTTCACCGAATTCCATCGCGAACTGATACTATTGATTCATCATCTTCTTCTCATTCTCCTTGAACAGTCGGATGAGTAAGATAGAGCTGTGTTATCAAATCAGGCATTTCATTTATTTCTATTTCATGTATGCTTTTTTATACTTTTTACATATACTCTGATTTTGTACTATTTCGTGTATGCTTTTTATATTTCATGTTTTGGTCTGAAATCTAAAATGGAGGGTGCTAAAAGCTTTGACGATACAGAACTGTCACCGGACGAAATCGAAATGCTAAGTATACTTCCGAATTCTTTAGAAGACTATTTGGTTAATTTAGAATCTTCGCAACCCGTCGCTAATTTGGATCTTTTCGAATTAGCGGTAAATCCAAATATGAATTTATTCGATCCTGTTGTACAATTCGCCGGTGTTTTAAACAACCAACCATCGCTATCACCAAAGCTCCCTGACGGTGATGATACATCACAACCATCTACATCAGGTAATGTTGATTCTACTACACAGCCTCGATTAAACCGCACTGACATCGATAGATTGATTCGCGACGGTGGGGACATTAACGGATATCATGTTTTACCACGACCTCGTTTCAATGGCGTAACTCTGAGAAGGACTATGAATCTGAGAGAGATTAACTCTACAGATTTAGCCTCTTATCATACTTACTTACACGACATGTTAGTAGGGATTGTTAATTTTGCTAGAGAATTCGACCAGAGTGAACCCGTAATCAATATTACATTGTCAGCTCCCAGTCTCCAAGAACCCGTCAGCGGGATTTTAACTTGCGGTAATAATTATGACATAGATCCGGTTTTTGATCAAATTGAAAAAGTTTTACAGAGCAACAATCGGTTACTATCTGACCAGTCCGTTGAAATCGACGCGTCTGTAGTCTTTAACCGACAAGGTGGGGGTCGACGTAAACTAACAGATCTGGCTGTTGATGAGGTGATTAAAAGAAAAAAGACGAACTTATTCTGCCCCACAAATATTTCGAATAATTTGTGTTTCTCCATCTGTCTCGCCCGTTTTCTTAACCCCCAATTACCCGAGAATGAGTTAGAAAAACTGGCTACCACTATCCAAAACAATGCCGGCTTCTCAATCCAAGATCAAATCGGTCTTGACGACATAGCATCGTTTGAACGAGCGCTAGACATTAAAATTGTCGTATTTTACAGATCTAATGCTATGATCGTAGAAACGTTTAAAAATTCTGACGAACCCCACCCAAAAACAGTTTTCTTATACATCCACAAAGATCATTATTACATGATACTGAATTTGGAGGGATTCATGGGTTCTAGATACGTGTGCTCATTCTGCTATAAAAGTTATAGCTGTCGCAGAGACCATCGATGTAAGCATGTCTGCAACATCTGTTTCGACGCCGATTGTTACACGTTCCCTGTAAGAATCATACATTGCCCCGATTGTCTGCGTTACTGTAAATCTGCCTATTGCTTCGAAATGCATAAAAAAAACTCACCTCCTGGTAAGGAACACCCCGCCTGCGATATTATAAAATTTTGCAAACTATGTAACCGACGTTATGACGTTAAACCGGGCGACAAGAAAACCAAACACACATGCGCCTCGGACAGATGTGTGCATTGTCGGGAGCGTCTGACGGGGGATGGTGAGCATCAATGCTTCATACAGCCCCTACCGCCTAAGGAACTGTGTGAGAAATACATATTCTACGATTTTGAAACGCGTTACGAAAACGGTAGACACGAGGCCAATTTTGTTTGCGCCATCACATTCAAAGGGGAGAAATTTACCGCTCACGGTACCGACTGTATCGCTAAGCTAATCAATCGCTTCCGACAACCGCGATATAATGGTTACTGCTTCATAGCGCATTATTCATCCCGATTTGACTCCTTTTTAATTCTTGAGTTTTTCTGCAAAGCCGGGATTGCGTTTCAGGTTATAATGCAAGGCTGCAAATTAATTTTCATGTACGATGAGGCGTATGCCCAGAGATATATCGATAGCTACTCATTTTTCCCAATGGCTCTTGCCAAAATGCCCGCGGCGTTAGACTTAACGACGACTGAAAAAGGTTACTTCCCCCACCTTTTCAACAGGGTGGAAAATGAGAACTATTTTGGGCCATACCCTGACAAAAAGCTCTACAATTACGATAACATGTCGGTCAAAGAAAGACAAAAGTTTTGCGAGTGGTACCAGACGGTTGAGGGTGAGTTCTTTGACTTCAAGAAAGAACTACATGAGTACGGTGTTAACGACGTCGTCTTGTTACGTGAAGGATGTATGAAATACAGGGAGTCTTTCATACATTGTACCCAACTCGACCCTTTTTCGTTCACGACGATCGCCGGCTGTTCGATGGGGATCTTCAAAACACATTATCTCACCAGAAACACGCTCGCCCTAACTCATAACAAAGCGTACATCCATCAGAATAAGACTTACTCAAGCGGTGCGATAGAATGGATCGAGTATATAAAAAAGACTCGAAACGTAGACGTACACCACGCCTTAAACCACGGCGAAGTATCGATCGGTAAGTACTTTTTAGACGGATTCTATGAACGCGATGGTATTCGACACGGTCTAGAGTACGCGGGTTGTATTTTCCATGGTCATTGCTGTCGCTTTACACCTCATCAGACGCATCCCTTGTCCGGAGTACCCTATGGGGTTCTCAGGAACCAGTTTGACGATAAGATCGAAATTCTGCGGAACGCGTACGGTTTGCAAATCGAAGTTCTTTGGGAATGCCAATGGACCGATATGAAAAAAACCGACCCGTCCGTGATCGAATTTATGACTGATTATTCCGCGCCAGAGAGATTGAACCCGCGAGACGCTCTGTACGGTGGGAGAACGAACGCCTATAAACTCTATCACAAAGTGACCGGTGATGAGAAAATAAAGTATCTGGACTTCACCAGTCTCTACCCGTATTGTCAGGCGAGGAAAAGCTACCCGATTGAACACCCCCAAATCATTTTCAAAGATTTTGAACCGATTGAAAATTATTACAGCCTTGTCAAAGCGACCGTGTACCCTCCCCGCAAATTACTGCACCCGGTTCTCCCCTACAGATGCCAAGGAAAACTCATGTTTCCCCTTTGTGCCGCGTGTGCTCACGACCAAAACCAGACCACGAGCTGCACCCATACGGACAAGGAAAGAGCGCTCTCCGGTTGTTGGGTCACTATCGAGCTTTTAAAAGCCATCGAGAAGGGTTATGTGGTAGCCAAGATAGACGAGGTTTGGCATTTTCCACAACAGTCTGACACGTTGTTCGCTGAATATGTAAAAACGTTCTTGTGTTTGAAACAGCAAGCGTCGGGCTACCCTTCGAATGTTGTCACGGATGCTGAGAAAGAGACGTACATTTGTGACTATTTTGAAAAAGAGGGGATTCAACTCGACCCTGAAAAGATCAAGTACAATGCCGCCCAGAGGGCAATCACAAAATTAATTCTGAATAGTTTGTGGGGGCGCTTCTCTTTAAGACAGAACTTGCCTCAAACGACTCTGGTGAGCGACCCTGAAGATTTCACCAGAATCGTTTTTGGCAATACCGACACATTGACGTATTTCTCATTCATCGCAGAAGACGTAGCTCTCGTCCAGCATAGACCGTCTAAAGAGGACGTTTGCAAGGCACGCGATGTGAATGTTTTTGTAGGGGCCTTTACTACCGCACACGCCCGACTGGAATTGTACGAATTGATGGATAGACTCGGCGACCGACTGTTATACTCTGACACAGACAGTGTCGTATTCGTGTCTAGGGAAGGGGACTGGGAGCCTCCGTTGGGGGATTATTTAGGGGATCTTACTAGCGAATTAGACGATGATGACCATATAACGGTCTTTTGCTCGAGCGGGCCCAAATCGTATGGTTTTGAAACTGTCAAAGGTAAATCGTGCATGAAGGCTAAGGGGATAACCCTGAATGCTAAAAATTCCCAAGCTATCTGTCTCGAATCCCTGATTGGTCTAGTTGACAGCTATGTGACGTCGCATGATAGATCCAAATACATCCTGGCTCAGACGGAAGACATTGTGAGGAATAAAAAGTCTCTCACACTGCACAACAAATCAGTCGTTAAAAGGTTTAAGGTGGTCTATAATAAACGTAGGCTTCTGTCTGATTTCACCACACTTCCTTATGGCTACTGATCAGATGATGCATAGAGGGGGTCAGGACGTTTCCGATTTCGATTTCAGACTTCAACACCCTTTCAGTTGTGTCGTGAGTGGGCCTTCCAACTCTGGAAAGTCATATTTTGTAAAACTTTTGTTGGAAAAAGGTTTGAATATCATTTCCATGAAAATTGAAAACATTGTTTGGTTGTATGATTGCTGGCAGACTTTGTATGATGATTTACTTCAATTGTACGACATTAAATTTGTGCAAGGAATACCCCAGACTCTGAATGATGATGATTTACTGCCTGTCACCAAAACAAACTTGCTCGTGGTGGATGATTTAATGGAGCAACCTAGCGGTAACGTGGAACTTCAACGTGTTTTCACCCAATACTGTCACCACCGCAATCTCAGCTCTATCTATATAGTGCAAAATTTATTTGCCCAGGGTAAGTCCAGCCGAACCATAAGCTTAAACGCCAATTATATTATTCTGTTTAAAAATCCACGAGACGTCAATCAAGTGGCGATGCTAGGACGTCAAATGTACCCGGGAAATACAAAATACTTTATGGAGTGTTATCACGATGCTGTCGATCGGGCTTTCGGCTACCTAATGATAGACTATAAAGCGAAAACTCCGGAGCAGTACCGTCTCAGAACAGGATTACTTTCCGACCGTCAAGTGGTTTATATTCCGAAAAAAAGAAGAACGCTATAAATCAGCATGTCTGCCAGACTTTGTAAACATTTGCCTATGTTAAAACTCTTACATAAAGCCGGTCCTAAACAGAGACGTCTTATTTTACAATCGGCGTCCGACGAATTCATTTTAGCGCTGTGCGAAGTGGCTCTTAACATCCTCTACGGTACCATCCCGGTCAATAAGCAACAGTATCGAAAGTTGAAAAAGAGAAAAGCCGAAATCAAATTTATAGTCGATAAAAAAATTGGCATAACTGCTAAGAAACGAGTCTTTAACCAGAAGGGCGGATTCCTGTTGCCACTCCTAAGCGTCGCAGTGCCCTTTATTACAAGTTTAATAGCGAATCGATAGGATGGAGTATGCAGAGAAGATGTATTTAGTTCCGCGCCATCAACTGGATAAGATGAAGAGTGAAACCCCCCGCGAGAACATTCAACGGAGCGTAGAGAACGATTTGGATGACGCCATAAGAGATATTCTACGTCGCACAGACTTGAATCCGTACGAAAAAGCCAAACTTTACACCAATACCCTTACCAGGTTTTTGAACATCGTTAAACAAGGCGATCGTGAGAGTAGCGTTTTAACGCTTTCGTTACCTATTACTGATTCCGGTCATAAAGATGAAACCCAGGGGGGTGCTGCTGGTGCTATCGTTGAAGACGGCAGAGCTGTGGGGGAGGATATTGTCGATGAAGTTCTGAAGAATATCCCTTCGAGAAGCATGAAAAACAGCAGATACATATTAGACAAGATGTCTAAAGCTAAAGGTCTAAGCGCATGGAACGAATCGGGCGAGTTTGTGTTCAGGGGCAACACCGTACGAGGGTCACACATGGTAGATTTGTTAAAAAATGTTACGGCCCCTCAAAAGGTTAGGGATGATCGGAGACCTATAGGATGGACAGAGTTTCTACGGGCGTTTTCTGAATTAAACATCCCATTTTCTACAGTGCCGAATCAGCAGGTCAGACACAAAATTAACTCTCTAAAGCGTAAACCCGTCACCCCAAGCCCTCGCCGTGTTAGACCTTATAAAAAAACACAAAGATATACGCCTTACGCGGTTCCAGAGTCCAAAGACACTGTGTTTAAATCGCCGACTCTCAAACGAAAGCGATGGTTGGAATTTTAATGAACATTTCCATTCAATGTATACATTAAATAAAAGACGATAAACAAATATATAATGATTTAAAGCTTTTCATTTATACGTCAAACACGTCTGCACACAGTGAATGCATGATAACATTTTATCATTACAAACATGTGGTCTTAATCTCTTCACAAATAGGGACACCATTTTATCGTTTTTAATAGAATCACCAGTGTATAATTTCATCACATGGTTATAGTCGTAGCCTCTAGCTAGATGATACAGAAAAAACACGCAGTGCTGTCCGCAGGTATCCGATGAAAAATCCTGGACACGTCTGCCGGAATGTAACACATCAACATCGTTGGTTGTTAGAAAGTTATTGATGCTGATTGGAAAGCGGGGGCTGTCGGGTGGATTACCGAAGCTGTCGAAAAAACAAGACGGTCCATCCTGGGTTAAATAAACGGCGACCCAATGCTCTCCCGGCAGCTGTGCAGGGTGAGTGTTTATGATGGCCATCGACGTTAAGATCCTCAGCGTTTTTTTGGGAAGTTGATCGCATGGTAGCACCCCGAGAAAATGAATCCTGCACGTGATTTTATCCATGACAGCGGTGAGCTGTAGCGTATTCATCTCAGTAGTAATCGACTAGTACCTGTCTGCGATTAGACAGTTCTATAATCGAGTCAAATACCGAGTAAATTAATAAATTAACGGTATTCGGCAATGGGTGTCTGAATCGTGCTTCGAGTCTGATATTCCCGGACTTGATGAGCGATATGTGCTGACCGCAGTCTTCATCAGGCGTCAGGTTAAATGCGTAAAGTGTGTATCCGTTCAGGAAATCACCCCTGTCTATGGAGAGTGCTTGGTTTTTAAGATGTCTCCCCGTCGTCATCGCCAACTGATAAAATTCGCGTACAGCCGTACCGGCTTCAAAATTAGGTTGTAGAGGCTTTGCGGGGAATTGTTGTCCGTCGACGTAGACGGCTAGGAACTCCAGATCGTAATGTTTGAATGCAAATGGATTTTTTTCGTAGGAACCCGTGAATGCGTCATTGTCGACCATAGCTATGACGATAGATTTTGGTAGGGTTCCTAAAAACAGATTTTCTTGATTTGACACACGCGTCCCCTCAGGTATGGAGAAATTTTTTAGAACCACCCTATCTATGGGATACTTGGCTGTTGTCGAGAGTAACGCCTGGGCATGTCCCAGTCTCACCGGCGGTGCTACAGTGACTTTCTTGACAAATAGGGATGCTGACTCTATTTTTATTTTGTAAGCCACATCATCGCACCTCATCAGACAGAATTCATCTTTTGCTCTAATTAGGCGTATTTTGATGTCTACACCGTTTAACAAAAGTTTTTCTTGAAAGAATATATCGCTATGTATAGGGGCCATCAGTTCCACCACCTTGCTCTCGCTAGTGTACATCGATCTCTTCGTCAGCCCTGCGTTACGCCCAACTGGGTCGTTAGAATCCATATGACCAGAAGTGTCTTTGTAAAACAGTCCGGCAGAGAAAAGAGATTCCAACGAATCTTTACAATAGTTGATCAGACTCTCTATGATGCATCGATAAGGATAGGTGTTCGAACTCTGCGATATCAGACGATCGCCTAGGGTCACATCGACTTGTGAAAATATTGTGGCGCCGGGATAATTTATTAACGCAACTCTTGCTGGATGTACGATGTCGGTTCCATTAGGTCTTGTGATTTTCAGGCGTAGGTAGAGCATCGTGTTATTTAGATCTACATAATCATCGCCGTTGCCCGCAATAAAAAACTCTAATGGGGCGGTGTCCGATATGGCGGATAAAGGGGCTACTTCTAAATAACTGTTTTTCTCAATAACCGTCTGTGTCAGCGGGACTGTAAATAAGTCCAACTCGGACTTGATGCATTCTCCCGACATACGATGCAGTAGCGCCATGCTAGAATATGGTTTTTACGAATCTCTTGACGGATGATTTTCGACTAACAGACTTCTTACGCTTTCTGCGTATGACTGGTCGCTTCTTTGGTCCACTTGTTGTTTTCTTCTTCTTCTTACCGCATTGACCACGCCTCCTCACACCGGGTGGTTTAGACATCCTCTTACGGGCCATGACCATCAGCCCTGATCCGTCTTGACCATTAGCATTATTGCTATGGGCACGCGTCAATACGTTTGAGATGACGTCGGATACTATATTTTTAGCAGCGGATTTTAGATGGGGTTTCGCGATGCTAAATCCTCTTTTTAACAGAGGTATGGCCATCCTGAACAGACCTCTGAAAAGTCCACCCAGTCCAGCTCCGTACATAACCGACCCGCCGGAATAGCCTGGCAAACCCCCTCTGGCCTGATTTCGGTAATAGTCCACATAGTCGGCTGTATGGGGCTCTCTAGGGTTATAGTAATAACTCATTTTTAAAGAATAGAATGATTCGCTGGTTTAAAGTGTAGTTTTACGATGACTTTCCCGTAAGAAAATGGTATCTCGCGGTTTTGGTCGTCCTTCAACTCTATGGTAATGCTGGTGATGTGATCCTTGTTTATCGATACGTAATGGGGGGAGTCGTATCTAGCAATGACTGTGTCATTGCTTTTACCGGATATATGTACGCATCTCAAAAGGGGAACGTAAGAATCGCCGACCGATTGATATTGGATGATGTCGGTGTAAACGTACAATGTGTAGAACCCACCGTTGATATCGGATTGATGAGGAGCATACGTAGTGACGCTCCTAGTAAAATCGGCTGCTTCATGGTAGTTTGAACGTCCAAGATTATCGTCCGGTATCATTCCTAAAATAGTAGCGAGTTTACCTTGGAAACTGACTGAAATGTTGGGTCTCGCGACCAGAAACACTTTGTTTTTTAATTCATCGTGATCCAACACTGCCAAGGGTGCGAGAACTTGATTTATCAAACGGATGATTGCACGAATGTTTGCGTAGTACCCCCCGCTTATTTGTAATTTCCTCGATACAAAAAACCCTGATAAGTCTTTTTTAAAAGGCCCGCTGTCTGTAGGGGAGGCGTTATTCGTAGGTCCTGGGGCTGTGTGTCGGACGAAATAACCGTCTTCATCATTAAAGTTATACCAGCTTCTAGGATATTCGATTTCGGCTAATCCCACCTCCCATTGTCCTTTCAATTCTATAGCTTTTGCTATCCTGGTTGTGTAGGCGGATATACGATTTCCGGGGTAAACTGTCGAAGATGCATTGCACGGTAGCGTGACGTAGAAACCTTGATCGTCCATGGTAATCCTTCACTCGTATGATCTTATCCGTTACACGCAGGCTTGTTTTAAGGAGATTGTAAGTCCACCAGAGTTTTTTTATCTATATAACTATTGAATTTTGAAGGCCAGCCTACCCATTTCACTAAAACAAGCGTAGATTTTCCCTGTTTTTTCTGACCTAAAATCTTTTCCACCTTAAAAGATTTGTTTTTACTCACAATTATTTTTTGCATCTCTTTTTCATAAAAAACTCCCTCGATGACATCGCCGTCGTAATCTGTGAGTCTGTAGACAGGTGGTTTGCGCGGAATGCGATCGGATACGGTGAAAAATTATTCCGTGTAGTTCTGCTCATAACCTTTGGCGAATGGGCCTCTCACTTTAGAAATCCTGACAATGTCGCCGACTTTGAAATTGAATGTGGGTCTCTCGGTCTTCTTTATACCCCCGTACAAGTTTTGAAACACTTGACCCTCATTTAGTTTGTTGACGTCCACGGGTCTCATTTTAATACTTCGGTGATAACTGACGTTGTACCCCTGCATAATGTCTTGTAAAACATCTATGTATCGTCGTGAATTTGTAGCCGTTAAAAATCTCCACATTCGACTTTTTAACGTTCTATTAAATCGTTCCACAACGCTGGCTTTCAAACCGCTAGCGGTAGCGAAATGATCTTGAAATTGTTTGTTAAAAAATTCCTTTCCCTGATCCGTCTGCAATTTCTGTGGCACACCTCCCTCTTCGAGTATAGACTCGAACGCTCTAGTAACCTCTACGCCACTCTTATTCTTCAACACGCGAACCCACGAATATTTACTAAACACATCTATACAGGTCAGCAGATATTTATTATCGTCATTGTCCTGGGCATACGGGACCATGTCGACTAGATCGGCCTGAAACTGCGTATCGACCCCGTACACAACTACTCTATTTCGTTTGTATTTTATAGGGGCTGTTTTGTGTAAAGTGTAAGCATCCTCACCAGACAGCCATTCTGAAACCTTTTTATCGCTTAGATGGACCCAGCTATCTCATAAGATGGCTTCTTTTAATCGTTTTTTACCCCCTAAAGAACCGGGGTTGGAGGGTGTATAATAAGCCTTTTTCATGAGCTCCGTCATGCTGTCGTTTTGATCGCTGTAAAAGAATAACTCATACATGCAGTTTGAATCAATCTTTTATTAAAAAAAAAGTTACAGGATACACAATTTAAGTAAATGGCAATAATATAATACATGATACTAGACATGGCTATTATAATAATAATAATAATAATAATAAAAATCAAATAGAAAGTAAATAGAATAATATTAGTACTACAAAATCTAAGTAAAATTGAATATAACGAGGTTAGTACAAAATGCATATAATAAAATATATAATAATTGGATATAACGACGTTACATGCATAGTCTAAGTATAAAAGCAGGATAGTCATAATGATGTCACTGATAGTCGAGCCAGAAAAGAAAATCGCGACAGGCCAACATGTGTTTGTCTAGGATGTAGTCGATATACATTACAACAATTTTGTCGATGGTGGTACTGATTTCATCAATTTTAATACCATCATCGTCATCATCCGGGTCGTATTGTTCTGACCTCAAGGTTAGCATGGTACAGACATCTGCCACATACGTACAAGTACAGAGCATGTCGATGACCGAGAGCTGGGATTATGATTCACACATCATATCCAAAATCTGTTTTATCATCACGTCGGGTTTTTCGATACCATGAATGCATTTGCCCACCAAATCATCCCAGGAATTAGCCAGTCCTCTTATATTCACCATTTGTTTCTTGAAATTCGCTTCACGTGTAGTGTCCTCAATAAATGGATGACCATCGCGCGATGCATCTGTAATAATCTTATTCACCAGTTTGGTCATCTGTCGGTTGTAATGTCTTTTAAACATGAATTCCATAGTGTTCTTTACGGTACAGGCAGCTCCTATACCGCTGGCGTCTTGATCAGTCTCCATTCACGATCGCGAGACCTTCCCAGAGATCGACGACGTCGTGAACTACTTCGTCGCAGGGTTTCTCCAGAAGTCCAACTCTGATTTCTTCAAGCTTAACACCAATGAATGGCTCGTCTTTTAATTCGTGCAGAATAGTCCCGACTGTTCCTTGAATCCGTTGAGGGTCAGATTTTAACCCACAGCGTTTTAGCAGGATAGCGATGATGACATGAAAATAGGGTCTAAACAGTTTGGTTGAAAGTTCATCAAAATGCGTGTCCAAGTAGTAGTTAGGAGGGTCAAACAGACAGGAATGCTGCAGCTGGCTGGGGTGATCAATCTCACACCCCTCGCACTCGTTCTTCAGCTTCGTTCCGATGAGATGTTGGAGCAAAACCGCAGTCGCAGCTTTTATGAGTTTGAACCCCAACACATTGAAACATCCGTCTGTGACGTCGAAGGTTTGATTAGCACGTGGCAGGGGTCGGTCGATTTTAGATCTGTCGTACGATTGCTGATCGTTATGGAGCTTGAAAATTTTGAATGTCTCCAAATCCTGGTCTTTGTCGCGCTCGATACAGTTACCCGGACCGATGTCGTTTTGCGTGTTCAATGGTTCAGGGTTGATAATGTTAGCCGGACCCCAATCGTTTTCAATGCACGTTTCAAAGCCTATGCGACGTTTGATAGTTTTAGTCGAACCCCAGTCTTTGTGGTGGTCCGGCGGGTCACAGGCGTTGTCGTTGGGAGGGTCAAGAATGCTGCCGAAAGAAATTCCGCAGCTGCATACATGGTCGGCTTCTGAACCCCTATCTTCACCCATGGTTTATAAATGATGCATAGAGGGTTTGGGTCCCTGAATTTATGGTCGTTGTAGTAAAGGGGTGGAGACGCCGATTTATAAACGACGCTTGGGAGGGTCTCCCCGTCGAGGTTTATGATGGCTGTAGCGAATGGTGGAGGACGGTAGACAGTCTATACCGCTGCGCACGCATCTCTCAGGGTGGAACAACTGTACTTTAATCTTGTTGTATCCGTCATGCATGTCGCACCATTTGAACATTTTGTTGATGATTGAAAAAACACCATTCAGCAGATTCAGATCACACCACTTGAACAAAAATTGCATTTCATACAGGTCATGATGATCCTTGGGCAGGACACTTCCTGATCGGGTGTTGGTGAGCTTAGTCTTGTCTTTACAGCTGAATATGTATACAGAATCATTCGGCGGCTTGTTAGTATGGTCGCCTACAACACGGTATTGGACATTCGGGGTCTCCCCGACCCACTCCGCCACATACAAAGGCTCTTCCCCAGCGTCATTCAGATCCTTCCAGACAAATTTGTAAAATAGACCCCAGTCTCTTTCAGGAAATGTCACACATGGATCTTCCCCAGCCTGAAACTCGCCGACGCCGTCAGTGGTGTAGAGCATAACCACGCGTGTTGGTTTGTGAAATTTATACCCGAATACACGATTACTACACATCATAAATTCGGCTTCAGTCCATTCCGAAACTTCATGGAGAAAATTTGTCAAACGAACATGACCATAAGGTTTTCTCGGAGCCATAGTCAGACTTTCCATCATCCTGCTGGTCAGCCCCGTCTCGGGGGGTTGTGGGGAGGCTAAACCGTCCATGCTCATGTAGCTCATGGTTCTGTTGGTTGTAGAACACACTGACCCCATTTATATATAGAGCTGCCCTCTGGAATGCCGGTGGTACATGTTCTATAACAACCGCCTCAAACTTTCTACCATAAAAAAACGCACAATGCTTATGCCAAAACAGTTGATTGATCAGATAGCTCAACACCACAACCCTTATCAATAGAGGCCAGAGCAGAGGTAGGGGGAGCGTCTGTGACACACATACAGAGGGACCCCCGGTGACACTGACTTTTTTCCTCTCACATTACCCACATCACATTGAAACCACTATGGCCTCTGGAATGCCAAAACAGTTGATTGATCAGATAGCTCAACACCACAACCCTTATCAATAGAGGCCAGATGGTCAAAACATTTCATTGATCGGATAGGCGGGGTCAACTGCTTGACCCTTAACAATAGACGCCGGATGCACAATCTCTCAAAACACATCGATTGGATGGGTGGGGTCAATAGGTCAATCCTTATCTATAGATAACGGATGCACACCAGGAAAAGGGCGGGACCGGAAAAGGTCAAAGGTCAACCGGAAGTCATCAATCATTTTGACACATGGTGTCCGGTAATAACTACTGTGCGGGTTATAATCTCAGTGGTTGCCTTGGGGAAGAAAAAAAAACATTGAAAAAATAAATGAAATGTAAATTATTACCACAAGCTTTAATTTGTTATAAACCAAGTTAATAAAGATTAAGGTTTGGCCAAACAACAAAGCATTTTCTATCAATACTTATTTCTACACTTACCACATCACTCACTCCTGATGTGACAACACCGCTGTCACTGTCGCTCATCATTTTGCTAGTATTACTATTATTTAACACAAATGCCGCATTTATTATTTTTATTTGAAAGAAGAAGATCATCAAGCCTGTAGTTTCTTGATCAGTTACCAAAGAATTCTAAATAATAAAAAAATCTTTACCAACAATATAAATCTTTACTGTCACTTTTTGAATCCATTTAACCAAACATGGCCTGAATTTTTGACCAAATGTATGCAGGCCTGATGAGCATAATAAACTTATTTCCAGAATATTAATAATAGTAAGGGTCAGTAAAACAAAATAACCATTTACTCACCCACGATATAAATGAGTAAATAATAAATGTATAATTTAAAGGAAGTCACTATCTAATGCTGTATAATTTAAAGTAAGTCACTATCTAATACATGTACAATCACTTCATTAAACAGTGGATGGTGACTGGAGATTGTGGATGGTGACTGGAGATTGGAGATTGTGGATGGTGACTGGAAATTGTGGATGGTGACTGGAGATTGGGGATGGTGACTGGAGATTGGGGATGGTGACTGGAGATTGGGGATGGTGACTGGATATTGTGGATGGTGACTAGATATTGTGGATGGTGACTGGAGATTGTGGATGGTGACTAGAGATTGTGGATGGTGACTGGAGATTGTGGATGGTGATTGGAGATTGTGGATTGTGGATACAGTTGATAAAGTCCCACCTGTAACTTATTTGACTTATTTGAGTCCCTGTAGGTTGTCTGTGGACACTACATTTATGTCTCATTTTTCATAATTAAAGTTGTTTTTTATAGGTAAATGCTACTGTACACCATAGATGGGACACAACACAACAGACTGGTGTTCATTACAGCCATTAATTATGCACAATTTGCATAATATTTGAACGTCCAGGGGGAAGCCTATAGGGAAACCGTCAAATAGGTTACAGGATGGATGCTATTTCTGACTTAGTCTTTTGGAGCGTGTGGATTCTCAGAAACCTTGGGTTGGATCGTGTGGATTCTCAGAAACCTTGGGTTGGATCGTGTGGATTCTCAGAAACCTTGGGTTGGGTCGTGTGGATTCTCAGAAACCTTGGCTCTGCTTTTATGAAACTTGTCGTTTATGAGGTGAAACCTACTGTACAACACACAGGGGACACAACACAACACACTGGTGTACATTACAGCCATAAATTATGCAAAATTTGCATAATATTCTACTGTCCAGGGGGAAGCCTATAGGGAAACCGTCAAATAGGTTACAGGATGGATGCTCTTTCTGACTTAGAAATTTTCAGCGGGTCAGATCCTGTAAAGATCTGGGGTTTTCACACTATGTGGTGAAGTCGAATAGGTTGCAGGACGGACGTCAGGGGTAAAAAGGTCGCAGGGGCTCCAAATTTTACACGGTGGTTGTCCAGGGTCCCCCGGTTCAGGATCCTGGGTTTCGTGGTCCTAGGTGGGTGTCAAATTTTTCCCTGCACTCTAGGGACACGTCCTCCTAGTGTATGGCAGTGGGGACCCTAGGCTACCAGGATGCGAAGTTTGGGGCCCCCTCGGACCCGTTTTCGTGCTTAATTAGCCCAACTGTCCACGAACTGCCTACGTCGAAAAGGTTGCAGGACGGACGTCTGGAAATCAGGGGTCAAAAGGTCGCAGGGGCTCCAAATTTGACACGGTGGTTGTCCAGGGGCCCCCGGTTCAAGATCCCGGGTTTCAGGGTCCTAGGCGGGTGTCAAATTTTTCCCTGCACTCTAGGGACTCGTCCTCCTGATATCGTCCTCCTGACCATCGTGCAAAGTTTGGGGCCCCTCCGGTCGAATTTGGGAAAAATAGGCAGTTAGGTGGATGAAAAGGCTGTTCGTGGGACGTGAGGAAGACTACGGTGAAGAGTAGTCACTTAGGTGCGCTTTAGGCACAATGATGAAAAAAGGCACTTAGGTGGATGAATAGGCTGTCCGTGGGACGTGAGGAAGACTAAGGATGAAGAGTAGTCACTTAGGGGGCTCTTTAGGCACAATGATGAAAAACAGGCACTTAGGTGGATGAATAGGCTGTCCGTGGGACTTGAGGAAGACTAAGGATGAAGAGTAGTCACTTAGGAGGCGCTTTAGGCTGATAGGTGGACAAATTCATGAAGAATAGGCGCCAAGGTGGACGAATAGGCCGTCCGTTGGACGAGAGGAAGACAACAATGAAGAGTAGTCACTTAGGTGGAACTTTAGGCTGCTAGGTGGATGATGTCATGAAGAATAGGCGCCTATATGGACGAATAGGCCGTCCGTGGGACGAGAGGAAGACTACGGTCAAGAGTAGTCACTTAGGTGGCACTTTAGGCTGCTAGGTGGACGAATTCATGAATAAGAAGCGCCTAGGTGGATGAATAGGCTGTTCGCCGGATGAGAGGAAGACTACGGTCAAGGGTAGTCAATTAGGTGGCACTTTAGGCTGCTAGATGGACGAATTCATGAAGAATAAGCGCCTAGGTGGATGAATAGGCTGTTCGCCGGATGAGAGGAAGACTACGGTCAAGAGTAGTCACTTAGGAGGCGCTTTAGGCTGCTAGATGGACGAATACATAAGGAATAAGCGCCTAGGTGGATGAATAGGTAGTTCGCCGGATGAGAGGAAGACTACGGTCAAGAGTAGTCAATTAGGTGGCACTTTAGGCTGCTAGGTGGACGAATTCATTAAGAATAAGCGCCTAGGTGGATGAATAGGCTGTTCGCCGGATGAGAGGAAGACTATGGTCAAGAGTAGTCACTTATGTGGCACTTTAGGCTGCTAGGTGGACGAATTCATTAAGAATAAGCGCCTAGGTGGATGAATAGGCTGTTCGCCGGATGAGAGGAAGACTACGGTCAAGAGTAGTCACTTAGGGGGCACTTTACGCGCTTTGTTGACGCCATCCCACAACCTATTCAATGCACGTCGAGTAGGTTGCCCGTTGGACCGTGCTGCCGCCTTGTGGCGAACCCCTGAACTGCAGCATTTTGCAACTTCACCAGTGCGGACTTTTGGGGCCCCTGGAGGGGCCCATGGGGAGGCTAGGAGCGGGGGACAAAGCCCCAGGGCATCATGGGGTGGGGGCCGAGGGACCCAGTGTGGCCCCGGGCCCCCCAAAAATCATCTAGGGGCGGCGTGCAGCGTCCACGAACCGCCTAGCCACGAAACGCCTATTAAGCTACAGGACGGACGAAGGTACCATATGGTACCATAATGCGAGTACTGCACAGCCTTTCGCTGAAATTGCAGCAAAGAGACTCCTCACTTACCAGCAGTTTTTTTTATGTGCTACAGACTGTCAAAATCCTTTCAGCAATGAAAACACGGGGTGGGAAGTCTATCTCCAAGGCTGAGCAGTGTGTGTCAGTTGGCCAGTTCAAAGGTGTCACCCTTGTATGCCAGCCGATGATCTGGTGAAACTGATCTAGCCCCTTGATAAATCTACCTGGCCAGAAAAGCAGAAAGACCTAATTTTATATGGGGAAGCGGAAGTCCACTTGTTTACCAAGTTGCTTGGAGAGCGAAGCAGACAGGCAGTAGAGGATTTCAGAGATTTCAAACATGGCAGAAAGGAAGGAGACACTCTTAAACGGCTCATAACAGCAAGCAAGACCTATATGGCAACCTCTGCGGAATGCGAGAGAGGGTTTTCTGCATTGAATGACACTGACAGGAAAGCACGTAATAAACTGCGTGTCGACAGTCTCACCTCTCTCCTGTTTTTGGATTTGAATGGTCCACCAATAGACAGCTTTGACCCCACCCCATTTGTAGAGTCTTGGGTGAAAGCTGGCCATTGCCTTTCAGCATCATGGGTTCCAGGGTGAAAGGGCAAAGATTGCCAGCCAAGACCAGTGTGATCAGTTTTTTCAAGATAATTTAATGAATGAGTCTTAGCTTTTCAGTGTAACATGATTGATTTATACCCTTAACTTGTAAAAATACATAATTGGTTGTTTGACTTAAATTTTTATTGTAACATGTTTGATTGACAGTCTTTTAAAGCTTACAATGTGATGTTGGTTGCTTGACTTTTCAGTGTAACATGATTGATTGATTGATTTGATAAATACTCTTAATCAGTCAATCATTTATTTATAGAGCACATTTATGACACAACCAAGGTTGACCAAAGTACTTTACAAAGATTAAAAGACACACAGACCTAGCATTTATAAATACAAACAGAAATAAGTTAAAAAAAAAAGAAAACAGAAGGTAACTATATAGTGTTAAAAGCCTACGAGAATAATTAAGTCTTAAGCTGAGTTTTAAAAGTGGAGATAGATGGGGAATGCCTAATAGACAGAGGAAGGCTGTTCCATAGCTTCGTTCCAGCAGTGGCAAAGGCGCGATCACTATGTTTTTTAAGTTTTACTTTAGGGAGAGTTAGAAGGCCATGGTCACTGGATCTCAGGTTTCTAGATGGGGTATACGGAACCAAGAGATCAGTTAGGTATTGCGGTGCTAGATTGTTAAAAGCTTTGTAGACGAATAATACAATTTTAATCTCAATCCTATACTTAACCGGAAACCAGTGCAGGGACATTAAGATAGGAGTAATGTGATCGAACTTAGCTTCCCTTCAAGCAATCTAGCAGCTGCGTTTTGAACCAACTGCAGACGGGAGATTGATGCCTGAGAATTACAGTGGTCAAGCCTGGAAGTAACGAACGCGTGAATAGCTATTTCTAAATTACTTCTTGATAGAATAGACTTTACTTTACTGAGAAAGCGCAGTTGATAAAAGCATGACTTAACAACAGCAGAAATCAGTTAATCAAATTTTAAGCTAGAATCAAATAGGAAGCCCAGATTCCTGGCACACTTTGTGTTGTACGGGGTGAGAGGGCCAAGATCAAAGTCAACAACACAGTTTTCCTTGGGGCCGAACAAAATAAACTCAGATTTGTTTTCATTCAAGTGTAGAAAATTGTTTGACAGCAATGACTTAAGATCATTGAGGCAATCTAACAGCGGCTGAAGAGAAGATTCATTATTGCGTTGCAAGGGAAGGTAAAGTTGGGTATCATCAGCATTAAAATGAAACGAGACACCATGTTTTTTAAAAATAGCAGCCAGAGGGAGCAAATATAAAGAAAATAACACCGGCCCAAGGACTGATCCCTGAGGGACACCACAACCAAGCTGCTTATTAGAGGATGAATATTGTCCTAACTGTACAGTAAAACATCTATCTGACAGATAAGAGTGAAACCACTTTCAAACAGAACCACAAAGTCCTACACAAGACTCCAGGCGTGACAAAAGAATGTTGTGGTCTACTAAGTCAAAAGCAGCACTTAAATCTAAGAGGACCAGAGCCAATGGTTTACTAGAATCAGTGATAAGATATCATTTAAGACTTTTAAAAAAGCAGATTCAGTGCTATGTAAAACTTTAAAACCAGATTGAAAAACTTCATTGATTGAATTATTTGACAGAAAAGTTTGTAATTGAGCCAATACAGCTTTCTCCATGATCTTTGAAATAAAAGGAAGATTTGAAATAGGTCAAAAGCTGGAGACAGATCAGGGATCTAGATTAGGTTTTTTAATATACTGTATGGTGTTATCACAGCCTGTCTAAGGCAAACAGGAACAGTGCCCATATATAAGCACTTATTAATGACGGACAGCAGACCTGGGCAAATAGACCTGGGCAAATTACACCCATAGTTTGTTTGAGGAAATGTGAGGGAACAATATCATGTTGGCATTATGTAGACTTAAGATGCTCCACAATTTCCTTACAGGCGTGAAAACAGAGTGGCTCAAACACAGACCATGTGGCGGAATATAAAGCAGTCTCTGACAAAGTGTATCCATTCTGAGACATATTAGATCTAATAGCCAATACCTTGTTTGTAAAAAAAGTTTCCAAAACTTTCACAGAGCGAGACAGAAGGCTTAGGGAAAAGATTAACAGGTGGATTTAGCACAGAGTCAATAGTGGAAAAAAGGACACAAGGGTTATTTCTATTTTGCGGTATCAAATCAGAGAAACATTTACTTTTAGCAGCTTTAGCAGCGCTCTGAAATGAGGAAAGGGAGTTCCTCATAATTTCATGAGACATGCAATTTGTCCTTTTTCCACTTGCGCTCAGCCCGACGGCAAGCCTGTCTAAGAGAACACACTGATTCATTAAACCATGGAATTGGTACTGATTTACGGAATTTAAGCTTTAAAGGTGCAATACTGTTCAGAATAGAAGCACAGGTGGAGTTGAAAAAACTGAGATGTTCATCGTCATCCAGGTTATGAAGAGTAAATTCCGTTTCAAAAGTCCACGCTCCAAGAAATGCTGAAGTGAACTCCTCCCTGGAGTGTGCACTGAAGGTACGAGACATACGCCCCATGGGCTGAGCTTTTAGTGTTTAACTAAAGTATGGAACAGAGAAAATTACAGGCATATGATCAGAGAAGGTTGCATTGCTAATTGTAATATCTGAAACAGATAATCCATGAGTTAAAATCAAGTCGAAAGTATGACCCTGTAGTGTTAGACCAGATACCCACTGAACAAGGTCAAAAGACTCAATAAGATTTAAAAACTCCATGGAGAGAGTTTTAGATGCACAACAAACATGAATATTAAAATCACCAAGCAGCAGTATTTTATCATAAGCAATAACAAGATCCCCCACAAATGCAGCAAAGCCATTAATAAATTCTGAATTATGTTTGGGAGGGCGATATAACAGAGCAATAGTGACAGGGTTTGCTAGTAGTATTTGAAATGGTTGCACCTCAAAACTGCTATATGAAGATGTAGATAAGAATTGACAAGAAAAAGTGTTTTTAAAAACAGTCACTAACCCCCCACCGTGGCCAGATGAGCGCGGGGTATTTAAAAAGTCACAGCCCTGCGGTAGTAATTCAACAAGCAAGCTTAATTCGCCAGGTTTAACCCATGTCTCTGTGACACAAAGGAAGTCCAGTACTTGTGTAGTAAACAGTTCGTTTAAAATGAAAGTTTTATTTACCAGGGGTCGTGCGTTGATAAGGGCCATCTTCAGAACAGATGAGTCACTATCCGACTGTGTTGCTCGACACAGTGGCCGGAGGTTACGGAGATTAACTCCACCATGGTAAATATGAAGATACATCCCATGACGATGCGTGGAAATAATAACAGGGATAATCGCGCATGGCCGCTGGAACTGAACCTCAGAAAAACACCTTCCTGTGTCGCATCCATAAACCCGAACTCCCAACGAGTAGAGTGGGTGATGTGCGCCGTTCTCTCGAGCCAACACAGTTTTCCGGGGAACAGCGACACCACCCCGTTTGCCGTGCCTCCTCTGGCGCTTTCTTTTGGGTAAGTCCGTCGGACACCTACGCAGGTGCACTGGGAGATTGATCGCAAACAACGATGGAAACACTCTATATCCATTAACATCACCATTTGCAGAGTCCATGACCACACTACGAATTTTAAAGGCACACTATGCAAGTAATTTCGGTGGTAAACAAACTCATAGTAGGGCGAATAATCCTGGTAGTAAAGCTTGGGGGGGGGGGGACACCGCTGGAAAAAACAGCAATGTAAGTCTGAGAGGAGCGCCCCCGACAAATCTCGCGAGAATTACGGCATGCTTTACGGCAACGACGTCACGCACATCAACAACAACATAAAGCATGAAGACACTTCCCAGATAGCAAATAGTAATTGAAACGATGTTAAATCAACATCCCGCTGTCAACGATAAAGTCATTGAATCAACGTCGAACTCTGATGTTGATTCTTCATCATGTTGCACCCTCTATTATCATTGAAACAACGTTTAAATCATACCTAGAGATCAACAGAATTTCAATGATATTTCGATTACAATGGATATTCAAACAATGTTGAAATCCCAGCATATCAACAAAACTTCAATGGTGTTTTAGTATACCACAGGTTTAATCTGAAGGTCTGTAATTTTAATATAATATTAAAAACATTATTATTAGGCTATAATCCTGCTTTATCGACAGCCAGGATGGGCTAGCAAAATATAGAAAATAGAAACTATACCTTTAGGCTATAACCTAGACTAGCACAAATGACACCCCATGCATTCTTTAAAAATTAAACAATAATTTTTATTGTATTATTTCGTTTTTTTCTTTTGACGTGCGAACTCCTGCTGCGTCTGTCTTCCAGCTCCTCCCGCTCGGTCTGGGGTGTAGCGCAGCCACTTCTGCACAGCTTGAGCGAAGTCATAGGTGTTTGCCGTTGTAAGACGTGGAGTCAAGGCATCTAGAATACAAGTAAAAGTATGCTTCTGTGATTTAGTCAAGGATTTGTTCAATCAAGCTGTCATCAAGGATTGGGAGCAGAACATGGCACGAACACTACACATAGGAAAGTCAAATACACACACACGCCAATATTTTGTTAAACCAGAACTAATTGTTAACAAATTAAATATAAATAACTGGATACTTATAACTAATTATATAGTAAATGTATTGATTAGAGTTACCATAGACAAAATATTTTTCTGGTTGACTAAATTGCACATAAATTTCTGCTCAAATAGCCTACTGGGTGCATGGAGCAATAGGCATAAATCTCACTGCAAAAACAGGCTAATAATAAGGCTATGTCTTTTAATTTAATTGAGGCATTTTAATTGCTTCTAAATGAAGTATGTGGGGCTAAGCCCCCCTTAACGCCAGGCCTGGTTGTCAGGCGCTGTATAACAACAGTGCGGCACGGCGTGCACGCTTCCCTGCGCTCAGAAAAGGTGCAGAAGATCATAAAAAATCGTGATATCGCATAAGCACTAGTATAAACGACTGTTATCTGGAAACAAACACAATGGAGTTACAAAACTATCACACATCGCAGCCCTGCTCGAGGATTAATCATATTTTGGATCTGTAGGCTATTACGAGATGGTCTAATCTGCATTTCCAGTTAATGTTACAACTCGAGACGGTTCTGCATTGAATAAAGTAAAGGTAAACCATGTATTTTGTGTAATTCTGGCCCGCCGCGGTCACTGCTGTGGGTAGCGCTAGCTAGATAGAGCACTATGCTAGCGTTGGTTCCGTGTGGTGTTCTCCGGCGGCCAGAAGAAATAGCGGTGCTGTGTTAATAGATTTCACGACACTAGCAATGGGTACAGACATGTATTTTGAGTTAGCTGTCACAAAAATAGACTGGACCAATGAGGTTTTGCTAACTTTGTAACCTAGAAGAGATCAAGTACTTTTGGCAGATTTTGACACATTGGTATAACAAAAATCTATTTCAGTGACTGCTGCACTGTGTCGGTACTACATTAACCATCATGTTAACGATCAGCCTAACAGTATTTGATTTGGTACAATTCATTCATATCGAACATTAAGCAAGCTTACCTGTACCCTTGTGCCAAGGTCCAGAAATGAGCTGTGTCCGGTGCAGTACGTTGGTTTTGATCTCCCGGTCAACCAAAAATCGATGGATTTTCAATCATATTTCCCGTTCAACTATAAGCCGATGACTCTTCAACAACAGCGTCGTTTCTCGTCAACTATAAATCAATGACTTTTCAACACATTCAGCGATCGCCCGGTAAACCAAATATCAATGCTTAATCAATCATAAAGATAACTATAGATCAATGTTTTTCCAATATTGTCGCCATCAACATTAATTAATATCAGGTTTTCATCTAAAAAGCAGCACTGGGTGATGCTGACCTGGCGATCTTGTTGATAGACTAGTAAGTAAATCTCTTATTTGTAAACTTGTTTGCGTTCTATGTTGTTGCGCTTGCTTATATGTCATTTTTTTACAATGCTGTTCATTCATCAATTGTTGATAATTAGACCAGCCCAATCATTTGCACATGTCTAGCTAGCTTTCGATTACCAGAGCTGTTAGCAGATCTGCAGACAAACACTCGTTTCTCTTACGTTTTTTCCCGTAATGTTTTATTGCCTAGCTTGCCACACGAGCTAGTTTGCCAGCTGAACTCAGGTGTTGTGGGGTGCACAATTCGAACGCTGTATCCGCTCATGAAAAGATCAGGCGTAAATACTTTCATTGGAAGCAGATTTAAATCTAGCACTCCAGGAGGGGGTCTGGGCTAGCCTAGAAACCTAGACGCACCCTAGCGGCAGCAACATTTATTTACCAGCCAGTGTCGTTTAGCAACTCTCGGTTGGCTTTCAAGCTGGAAAAACCAAACTCTAGTCAGGCCAATCACATCGTGTGTAGAGTTGGTGGGCGGGCTTAACATAACGACGGCAGAGATGTGATGTTTCCGCGTGAATTCCCTGCTACTTGAAAACAAAGAAGAGGGCGGCTGCTGGCGAACAGCGGACTATGGAGGACTTGGAGTTAAGCTTTTCTTTGAGAAAAGAGCAAAGAACGGCACTGAAGTCAGTCTTCAAAAAGGAAGATGTGTTCGGAGTTTTGCTGACCGGATACGCCAAAAGTTTAATATATCAACTAGCTCCGCTGGTGGAAAACGCATGGGACTCTCTCAGCCACAACCGCTCGTTGCTCTGGGTGGTTGTAGCGCTGTCCTATTGCGTGCAGAGGGAATTAGAAAGACAACCGTTTATCCGCCCTCGGATTGAGGCATGCCAATGGTGAGTTCCCATCTGGTAAGGTCTGGCTTGCCAGGCGAGGTCTGGGCCGCATTCCAGACAAAACTGGCATAAATGCATCTGGTTAATAAAACCGCATATCTTGTATTCCTCCCAACAATGCTAAAAAATAAACGTGTGAGAGCGTGTTATAGGCTATATGTCATGTAATAATGCTCAATTTATGAATCCCTGTTTCAGAGTTGAAGAGCATGGTGTGCGCTGAAGGGGGCTCAGAAGAAAGAAGCACCAAAAACCAGCCATACTTTCACATCCACACTCATCGCAAGACAACCAAGTGGACCTCCTTGAGGATGATGTAAGTTTAGTTGTTGTTTTAAAGCACAATTGGTTGATACAATACAAATATAAAACCTGGGTACATTTCCTACCATTTTCTCATAAGGTTTCAAATATTTTGACATAAATTGAATCTTTCATTAACAAAAAACATGGGCAGGTACTCGATCCAAAAAAAGAAACTTTACTTAGGCCTTGAACAGACACATTTAGCTGTATACGTAAAAATGTTGAATCGTATCGGCGTTTCGTCAAGCCTGGTCCCAGAGTGGATACATCTGAAAACGACACCTCTGGAGTTTTTAGCCCGAGGGGGAAAGATTGGACAGGGAACAAAGAACCAGCACTCTGCTTTCAGTAACCAAATACTTGCAACATTTCGAAAGGCCTTCATCAATCTTACTTTTCATGTTAAAAACATGAATACAATTCATAAATGGTTCTTAGTTTGTTTTATCTGTGTTGCCAGAATATGTGCAGTTTTCCAAAATACAAAAACATTTTTATGTTGCCTATTCCTATTGTAGAAGTTTGAGTGGAATTTTATTTACTGAATGATATTGATCGGTATTAGGAGCACAGTTGTTTTATTTACAGAACTACAGAATAGCACTTATCGCCCTTACATTTTCCCCAGCGATGTTAAGACATCTGGTTTTGTATTACTAGAAATTAATTATAGCTGTTAAATATATTTCCATGTGTCACTCTTCACAGTTCCTGGTAGTTCATGCAGTAAATGGCTGATTCAGGTGTTTGAAAACCAAAAAGTGCTTCACGTTGGGTCTAAAAATAAACTCCTGCTTTTTTTCACTTGCACAATCACATCCCTGAGTTATGTCCATATTGTAGTGGTTGGGAGCATTATTATTAAAAATACTTTAAAAGTAATGGATATCGGTTGGAATTTGAATTCGGTCTTCTTAAGCCCGGGACACACCAAGCCGGCGGTCGGCCGACTCAGTTTTCCCAGTGTGTTCCGCACCGTCGGCTGAAATTGGTCCTCGTCGGCTTTTATTCGACGTGTGTAATCGGCATCGGGCCGTCGGTGAGAGAGAGAGAACTCTGATTGCCTGTTCAGCTTAGTGAATGAGTCAGCGCACGAGAATAATAGCAAAACAGCGAGCAAAGTAGTCAAAGCGGTACAGATAGAAGGCTCTTCTAATGTTACGGCATCTTACCGGAGTGTTCCTTGGGGAGTTTTTCAATGTTAACATAGTGGAGTGGAATAAAGAAAGTGTTTAGCATGATTGATATTCAAAACGGTAAGCACACACTCTTTGTTTACGGTATGTGTATCTGCACTGCAGCCTCGGTTTCCCTTTTTGAATGACGAATATAGACGAATATATCTGCAGGAATAGACAGTTGTCTCATTCACACGCAGGCGCAGAACACACACGCTAGCGGACAGTCGCTGTAGTTCTCTCGGTGTGTTCAAGTGCAGCTTTTCCCCTGACGCAGGAGACAACACAGTCCTTTCATCAGCGCTTGTTCTTTGGCATCGTTTTGGTGTGTCCCTACCTTTACACATTTACATTTCCAGAACATATTGACAAATTGTGTTTCCTTCTTTTTTCCTTACATTATCTTTACTTGGTCTTAAAAAGTCTTAAATTTACCTTCATAAAACCTCCAAACCCTGCTTTTTTATCAATCTCATTCTCTTTAACTGTGGCTTATGGTATAAGTTTTTTGCAGAGCCGGACAGTAACGGAGTACATTTACTTGAGTACAGTACTTAAGTACAATTTTGAGGGATCTGTACTTTACTCGAGTATCATTTTTGGGGAGTACTCATGACTTTACTCAAGTACATTTGAGAGGCAAATATTGTACTCTTTGCTCCACTACATTTCTATCCATAACCGTGAGTACCCGTTACTACTTAGAAAAAAAAGAAAAGAAAAGGAAAAAAGAAAAAATCTCGTAAAACCTCAATTTGTTGTTTCCCTCTCAAACGTGATTGGATTGTGCAGGTGCCACTGATTGAGACAGCCTATCAGCAATCACCTTAAGCTTTCCGCCAAAGGCAACTCCATGGTCAGATTTAGATTAGAGACGAAACCATGGATGAAGGATGAACTAGAAAAAGTTAGTCGAGACAAACTTTAAGTTGGCTTGTGAAAGTTTGGACCAGAAAGTTTGAAGAAGTTTACATCCCGGGAATGTGCCAGCCCGTGGCCCGACCTCGCCAGACTATATACATTTTCTGAATTTTCTTAAATGTTAAATAAAGCAACATGGTATGAAAATGACTTGATTTTACTTTCAATTCCTTTTACATTCTCCTAGGTATTAACATTAACATTTTTCATAACTCTATGTAGGACGTTTCTGTACATAAATGTAAGCACTGTGGCAGTAGTAATGCAATATTTAGAAAATGTACTCTTGTACTCTTGATACTCAAGTACTTTTAAAAACAAGTACTTCAGTACTTTTACTTAAGTAGACATCTGACTGTAGTACTTTTACTTGTACTTGAGTAAAATTTAGCAAGGGGTATCTGTACTTTTACTCAAGTAATGAAGCTGTGTACTCTGTCCGCCTCTGGTTTTTTTGCTTACACTTTACAATAAGGTTTCACTTGTTAACATTTGTTAGTGTATTAAATTAACTAACATTAACATTGAGCAACACATTTGTTACAGTATTTTTTAATCTTTGATAAAAAAAAAAATAGCAGTTCATGGTTTGTTGAAATTAGTTCACTTTGCATTATCTAAGGTTAACAAATACTTGATTTTAATAATGTATTAGTAAATGTTGAAATTAACATTAGTTAACATGAACTAAAAATGAATAATACTTATTAAACTTTGTTAAAGTAGTTAACTAATGTTAACTATTGAAACCTTATTGTAAAGTTTTACCATTTTTTTTAAATGCCATTTTGGATGTTCTACTATTATTTTTTCATGTTTTAGGTGACCATTGCTGATGGTGTTACAGTTAACACAATACAACTATGCAACTAGTGAAAATAGAATTACTGATATCTTAAACAATATTTTAACTAGTAAAAATAGTATTACAGATATCTAGAAATATAATTTTTACAGGTAAGAACAGCTATGGTAATGAATTTATGAATATTAATGAGTAGGGGTGTGACTAGATGTCGTGCCACGAGACCTCGCAAGAATAAAATGTGACGAGATTTCTCGTCGAGTGAAAAGCTATCGCCATGACCGAGAAACTTTACGTTTCATTTGATTGGCCACCACCTGGTTCAAAAATTTGTGTTCTCATTTTTTGTCTTCAAAACGAAATAAAAAAACATTAACAAAGCATTAATATAGCCTATCACATATTTTGCCCTTCTTGTGAACATAAACAAACCTCATGCCGTTTTTTTTCATTTATTTTGTTGCTTTCTTCACACTTTGTTCTAATGCATCAAATGAAAACACAGTGCAACCAAAACGAAAAATAAAACATTTTTGCAAACATTAGCTACCATTTGTACAGTTGTGTAGCCTACTACTAGAACATGAATTCATGAATTATATTTTTTTTTACTAATTTTTCCTTTTGATTAATAGGTCTATTCATTTAGGCTAAGTAGCCTATACTCATCATTCTTTCTTCATTATATTACTTTTATGCAATGAATAGGGCTGTAGAAATTTACTTAACCAAGGTTTAAAAATGCTTTAAAATGATTCAATTCTTCAATGATTGAAAAAGGAATTTCAACTACTAAGAAATCAAGTCTTGAATTCGACAATTGATTTTGAATGGCAGCCTATGGTGACATTTCGCTAGTGAAAATACAATTACAGATTATCAAGAATTCAATTCTTGATATAAACAATTTAACCGTCAGCAGATTTCCCATCAGATGCTCTCACTTTTGGCGCCTGCAAAGCAGTCCGTGTAAGATGGAGGAAGAAACAGCTTCATCAGAGCAGGTAACGCTAGATGCGGCAGTTTCTGCCTTTGATAGAATATGTAATATCACAAATAGAGCAAGAATGGAACTTATGCAGAGTTCATCGAATGAGAATTTGCTTGCTGCTACAAGGAGGCTTTTTCGATGGTCTCGAAATCGACATTCAGGTAAGTAGGCCTATTGCGAAACATGTTTCTGAGTTTCGAAAAGCTTTATTTTCTTCAGTTACTAGCCTACCATTCATACACATTGGGAAGAAAAACACTTCCGATCGGATTGAGAGATTGACGATCGATTGCTCCTGTCTGCCTCGCTGCCTGCTGTGAGTTTGTTTGCTTTGAGGCTGTAAGCACCGTCTAAGCCTCGTATTAGCTTCGTATTTCTTTCTGTTTTGAACCATCATTTACTATCATTTCTAGTTGTTTTTACAACAGTTTACCCAGCATCTCAGATTAACATTACATCGCTAGCTTCCGTTATTGTTAGTACAACACGCTAGTAACTCGCTAGCCTGTTAACGCGCCACCCGTGTGCGCTGTTATTTATTTTTTATTTTTCTCTCGCACGTCCGCGCCTTTGAGTTCATAAAAAGCCCAGGTGAGTAAGAATCAGTCAACAAACACGGTGAGTAATGTCTTGTCCTGTTATTGTCACCTGCACTTCATGTCACATGTTTAGCATAGCCTTCTCCGATGGCAATATAGGATTTATATGTACAGCCGCACACTCAAATCATCCGCACGTTGGAAACAAATGGGAACCCCCGGGTCAGTCGGAAATTACGTGTCTCGACAGAAATATTTATAGGCGATCGAAATGACATGTCAACGATTAAAATTTGTAGGCGGCGAGCTCTAATTAACTTAATTTATTAATATACAACATGGGAGGACCCACTCATTATCGTAATCATACTCTAGATCTAATACTATCACATGGAATAGATGTTGATGCCGTTGAAATTCTGCAGCAGAGCGATGACATCTCAGATCATTATCTAGTCTCATGTAAATTACATTTAGCCAAGGCTGCAAAGCCGACTCCGTGTTATAAATATGTTAGACCTATAACTTCTGCCACTAAAGATTGCTTTATCAATAATCTTCCTAATCAGTTTCATCATCTCAGCATCCCGGATAGCTTAGAAGAACTTGATATTGCAACAGAAACTTTTAACTCTCTCTTTTCCAGCACTTTAGACGCAGTTGCTCCGTTGCGCTTAAAGAAGATTAAAGAAAATAGTCCAACGCCGTGGTACAACAAGCACACTCTCACACACACACACAAACACACACTCAGGCCCTTAAGAGAGCAGCCAGAAAAATGGAGCGCAACTGGAAGAAAATTAAACTAGAGGTATTTCGGATTTCATGGAAAGAGAGCTCAATTGCTTACAGAGAGGCTTTAAAAGCTGCTAGATCTGCTTATTTTTCAACCCTATTAGAAGAAAATAAACATAATCCTAGGTATTTATTTGAAACAGTGGCTAAACTAACGAAAAAGAAAGCTTCAAGCACAGAAGTTTCCGGGCAACACAGCAGTAATGACTTTATGAACTTCTTCACTTATAAGATACAAAATTATAACCATGCAACCGTCTACTACAGCATCGCATCAGGGAGTGCATTGTAGTCTCCCTGAGGAAAAATTGGATTCATTTGTTGCTATAGGAGAGGAAGAATTTTGCAAATTTGTGTATGTTAGACCCTTTAACGACTAAGCTACTGAAAGACATGCTTCCAGAGATCATAGATCCTCTTCTTAATATCATTAATTCGTCTTTGTCTCTAGGATACGTACCAAAAACCTTTAAGCTGGCTATGATTAAACCGCTTGTTAAAAAATACTTATACTTAATCCAGTTCGCGTACCTACCCCGAAGTGATCAAACTAAATAAAATTCTGTATCAAATTTAGAGGCAAGGCAAGTAGTTTGTTTAGGCATGATTTGTAGGGAATTACAAACCTGCGCACATATATTCAAACGCACATCACTATAGAATCAGCTCTTAATGCGCATGTGAACGCATCAGCGTTTCTCACAGGTTCAGTTTAAAGTCTGTTCAGAGAGAACGGCGGCGTCTCAGCGGCCCCTAATTTAATAACTAATGATCATTTCAACGGAAGTGAATCAATCAAAACTAGCTTAAGCTGGAAAATAACATTATTCAAGAACTGCTGTAAAGCCAAAACGATCTCTGTTACCTTAAATTATATGTTTATCTTTGTAAAGCTGCTTTGAAACAATCTACATTGTTAAAAGCGTAATATAAATGAAGATGACTTGACTCTTGACAGTAATGCTTCTGCTGTAAGATTGTGTTCTGCTCATGATCAAATGTGTAAATGTCTTCTGGGCTCCGTATGTGGCCAATCCTCTAGCACAATCATACAAATGTTTGGCATGTGTTTCTAAAGTCTCTCGGACTTTCAGCACAGAGATATTTCACACTGTAAACCACAAGGGTATGAAATGACTGCCTATCCACCTGAAAACAACAGTTTATTTAGTAAAAGAAACTCAATAACTTTTAGAATACGTGCTTTCGAACAAACACCTGATACTCAGTTCTGGTTTGCATCTCTGCTCTCAGTCTTTGATCGTTGAGTGTTTTCTCCAAGGTCTTGCTGAGGTTTCTAATGTCTGCAACCTGTTGATGGAGCACACGTGTTTGATACTAGCATTACCATCATCATTACCACTGTGTTACAAGTTATGTAAAATTACTTCCGCTGTCAAAAACGCTCTGACCGGACGTGACGCAACGGCCGGTAAATCTAATCTCTTCGTAATGGAATCTGACAGTGAAGAGGTTGCAGTAGGGGTTAATGTCAACTCTTACGATGAGCCATTGCCATATAATTATGAACCGCCTAGGCGAGAGAGGGGTTAGGCAGAGTTAAGGGGAAGGGTAAATGGACAGAGGAGAGAAATAGAGTTGTGGTGTGAGGAGAATCTGTGGAGAATTGGGCAGGTGTCTTGGTGAGTGACCACAGGCTATAGCTAATTGTGGCTAACTTTGTCTCCATGTTTATCACATTGCAGTATCTTTAATAAATCATATTTAGCAATATTGCTGTCAACTTTGTTGTTTTTCAAGCATCCAGCAACATGCGTCTTAAAATGTTTAATTTAGATCCCCAGATTTTAAACGAATGCTGTAGGCTATAGCTTACATCTGTGATGGTCAGCTAGTCTGGACAGGGATGGAAATGCTGTGCATTTCTGCACAACATAGTTTATCATGAAATTTTGTAGAAATTGCTAGCTGTTTTTTAATCAGTAGCTACTTTCAGACCTAGGTGTCCGCATGTTCTGCTTCTGCAGATGTCAAGCGTTTGGGCCGAATATTTGAACAACATAACCAGCCAGCTGGAATTCCGAACTTAGCCGGCTGTTATACTTCTCCCCTCCTAGTTCCGATGGACAGTATGTAAATGAGCTTGCATGTACTGCAGAGTACGTCTATGAAAGCAGTTAGTGTTCCGGTTAGGACGGGAATATGCTGTTCATGTAAATATAGTCATTGTTACAAGGATCTTTTATTGTCACATGGAGGGATACTGGGTGTAAGGCATGCAGATAAATGCGTGAGTTTATCTTTGCACATTTTGTTTAACAGGTGCTTGTGTGGTAGATGTGAGGCTATGCCATCAGCAGTGCAGAGTGTGTGCTGTAGGGAGGTCGACGCCTATTGGTCCCTTGTCCAAAACCTAGATCCCCCAGAAGACATTACCTCCCTCACACTCCATCCAGGGTTTGAAGCATCCTGTATGAATCCTTTTGTGCTGCAGATAGCATACATAAACTTGAGACAGGAGCATGGCCCTCTCCAAGCCAGCAGACCAGAGTATGTTTTGAGCAAAAATTATTTCATACTGCAATTTAAAGAACCAGCTTTTCTACACCAAAATAGTAAATCCTGTTAAGCAGGTTTTTAAACTCGGTGGTTTCCATATACTTACTATAAAAACAACTTTGGTGTTGTGTAGTACGGTAGAATAGCAGCCAACAGAACATGCAATATTTACCATTGGAATTGTTTACTATGAAAACATGGTATGATCAAAATGTAATTAGGTCCCAATCTCCATCACAGGCAGTTCCGATACACAGCATACAGGCAGGTTGTCTGCTGGGCGTATGGAATACTAGGCAGGGACATTAGGAAAGCCATACCTTCATGTGTTGTGTCAGCAATAAGGAGGCAGTTTGCAGAGGAGGGACAAACATACGAAGGTTTCCAGGGCAGGGCAGCAGAGGACAAGACAGCACTGCTTTCTTGTAGGGCCTGTGGTGACTTGGAGTATTCCTCTACCAGAGAGACCATAAGATTTGTTGCGTATCCTTGAGGAGAGAAATGTTTTGAACACATTTAGTAACATGGTTGACTCACATAAAAAAAGATAGATTCACATAAAAAAGATATTGAGAAACTAAGTGAAACTACTAAACGTAAGATGGTTTCTCCTTGATGGGGTGGACTACCTAGCCACCTTTCCGAAACCGCGTGTAGCAAACGGCGTAGCGTGCCTCACTCTCGCTGGTTCGAGCTACAGTATATCTCTGTTGCCATTACTATTGAAATGTAGGGCCACATTCAGTCAGAATAAAAGAAAAACACATTAATTCTGACTATGACATTTTTTGATACACAATCAGAAACAGTTTCCATTAATAAAAAGGTTTTTACTTTGGGTTACTGAGAGATTCCAGCTCTTCTGGTTCCTCCTCAGAGGACTAGCTCAACATCTCCTGCCCTGGACTCCATGACATGATATCAGAAAATGACCATTCATCATTACTTTGTTCAGGACTGGCCAGTGGAGTTTGCTTTTGGTTTGAGTCCCCACATCCACCATCTGAGGCTTTACCTGAGATTCATCTTAATAATTGTTCACCATTGTACATTCATTGGTAACAACACATGCACTATCTAATGCACGGTACAAAATATCTTTTTATTACACTATGAAGTTCATAATTTGTAATGTTTACTGTCTGAAAAGTGTAAATTACAAAATAGTGACCATGGAGATCATGGAAAATTTTGACATGTAATCCTTATTTGTGATTGTATATGGCATGTATGGTGAATGCTAGATATAAGCTAACTACCTAATGAACGATGGAAACATCTTATGTTGCACTGTGATCCACGATGGACCACTACTGGCTCAGGGTCCATTGTAGAGATGTCTCCATCTCCATCATCTTCAGGATCTGAAGTGGCAGTTGCACCCGCCCCGTCTTTACTGGCAGCACTCTCTTCCCAAAATCTGAAAACAGACCAAAATCACAACTTTGAACTTTAAAAAATGTAGTCCTTTCATGAAAATCCCCCATTCATGCACTTTTGATTATTCAAAATCTTTTCATAGTCCCGAGCTGCATTTCCTTGCATGTGCCCTGTTGATACCAGCTTCGATTGGTCAAAGAAAACCAAGGCAACTTCGATGTAACTAGGAAAACCAGAAAACTAATATTGTAAAGCATTATTTGGATGCGTTTTCAGAAAGATCATCTTATTAGCTCAATAAAATAAGTGTCAGGAGGCTCATGTGCAGCCTCACGGGGTTAACGTAACAAGAGTAAGCTGACGACAGCTAGATGGGCTTTCGTGCCTTCACGGTGCTAACTTCTCAAGGCTATTATCATTACAGTTAGCAAAAGTCATGCCAAGACTAATCCATTATAAAGTCAAGAAAAATACATTTGCAGAAATTACATGCAGAGCTACATTTCAATGCAAAAATTTGTATAAGGTATTATAAGACTTAACGTTACTGTGCAAAGCTCCCATTTTTGACGCACAGATTCTCTGCTAGTGCTACTGTTAACGTCACTCCTGCCAGATTTTGCTGGTGGACTTGCATGCACCGATGGCACAGCTCCATTTGCCAGCCTAACCCACTCTTTTCGTCGAAATCCCATGCAAAATTCCTTAAGATCTCCTTGGTTGTAGCTGTCCGGTGTGAAGTGTTTTTCACATACCACCGTGTGTCTTGTCAAAGAGGAGGCTGCGAAATTGCTTCTCTTTGCCTGGACGAAACGTATCGAAGCATGGAAATCTTTGTGTTTCTTGTTTGGAAATCGGTGGACCCGATGGCCAGACAAGTTGGAGTTGTTGCATCCAAAACAAACACAAGAATTCACCATTGTGACAAATCAAACCTACTCAACTATAACTATTACGATAACAACAAGCTCTCTTTTCTGTTACTACCTCTCAGACTACGTAAACCACACTGAGAACCAGGGCAGCAGCGCCCAGTTTGCCTGTCGTTACGTCATATGACGCGTTCTCTGGAAAAGGGCAGGTTTTGGGAACCTAGCTTAGAATAAGGTACACTTTTTTCTTCATTTCTGCCCGTGGGTGTTGTAAAACATATGTATTCTTATCTATGTCTTTTTAAATTGACATTTTCATACAAGGTAAATTACGTTATACAATTAAATTGAAAGATGGGCTTTAGAGTGACAGCAGCCTAATATTGCTCAACGACCTGCAACTGAAGAAAACACGTGCAAATTAATAAAACATCAGTTTCACAACACATGTGTGCTCCAAATACTCACAACACAACCACATACAGAAACGCGCTGCATATAGACAGACCACAACTGACATTGTAGTGTTTTGTCTGAAGCCCCTCGACCTCACCACTAGATGGCGTTATTTCAACCCAGATGAATTCTCCTCAGTGAAACGGTGGTAATGCCCTCACCTGTGTTGAACCCTATTTTAGGCCCCGTTTACACGTACATGGTTATTTTGAAAAACGGAGACATTTCCCTTCGTTTGTGCCCTTCGTTTACATGCAAACGGAGAATTCGCCTCTAAAAACGATTCTTTCTAAAAACTCCAGCCAGAGTGGAGATTTTGGAAAACTTCGTTTGCATGTTTGCATGTAAACTGAGAAACAGTCGGCGTCACAGATGCGACAGAACTTGCACTGTGTCAACAGTGCGACCTACAGTATGTTTACATTTTCATCTGTCTTTGGTGATCATGGATGCATTCAGAGTCACAGTCGCATTTATGTTGGTGCGCACTTTGTCTGTTTGCGTTTGCAAATGAGGAGCTCTTTTCAAAAGCGCTATAAATCCATTTCAATAGTTTTCAGGAAAATATTTTTTTTCACCTAGACCCACACATTTTGTGAATATTCAATTTATCTTGTTAAAATCTTTTTTTTGCCTCAGTCTGAACATGTTGAACAATGATTATTAAATCAAACAACAATATTGTTGATTGTCATGGTGTGGGTTTTGTGTCTTGTTCTTGTTTGTTATATGTTCCCCTGTCTTTTCATGTTTAGCTGTCTCCCGTTACGTTGATTAGTCTTCCCAGGTGTTTCTCATTAACCACGCCCCCTTGTTATCTTGTTTAGCTTGGTTGTCTGTGTATTTAAGTCCTGTTTTTTAGTTCAGTCATTGTGAGTTATTGTTGTTGTAATGTTGTGTGTTGGCTGTCCTGTTCCTGAGTCTGGTTACACAGTCTGTGTCTGTTTAGTTTCTAGTTTATTTAAAATAAAACACTGCTGCACTTGGATCCTGCTTTTGCCTCTGTTTCAGCCACTTCGTAACGGAATAACTCACCACAAATGGATCCAGCAGCTGTGAGCAACCAGGCCCTAAGGAGATTCCTTGCTGCTCTTTTTCAAGATGGCACGCCCATTGAAAGGTATGTGAAGGACTTCTGGGCTTGCTGCCATTTAGCGTCACTAAATGACGTCCAGCTCATGGATCTGTTCCGGAGCGGTCTGGATGAGGATATCACTCAAATGATGCCAGAGGTCTATACCGGCTGGACGCTAGAAACCGGCGCGTCCTGGTTGCCCACGCTCCACGGCCCAGGCCCACTTGCCTATATCCTGGTCCCGGTTCCCAGTGCGAGCCTGGCCCTCCATCCCTCCGTCCCTCCCCCATGACCGCCTCCGCTTCACCACCCTCCGCGTCGGGAGCCGCCCATAGAGGGGGGGGGCTATGTCACGGTGTGGGTTTTGTGTCTTGTTCTTGTTTGTCATGTCCCTGTCTTTTCATGTTTAGCTGTCTCTCGTTATGTTGATTAGTCTCCCCAGGTGTCTCTTATTAACCATGCCCCCTTGTTATCTTGTTTAGCTTGGTTGTCTGTGTATTTAAGCCCTGTGTTTTAGTTCAGTCATTGTGAGTTGTTGTAACGTTGTATGTTGGCTGTCCTGTTCCTGAGTCTGGTTACAGAGTGTCGGTTATTGTTTAGTTTCTAGTTTATTTTAAAATACAACACTGCTGCACTTGGATCCTGCTTTTGCCTCTGCTTCAGCCACTTCGTAACAGTTGATGATAAATCAAAGTTAATTTAATTTTTTTTCAAAACGCTATAAATCTAACAAAAAATAAAAAAATGGATGATTTTGCCCACTTAATTAAGTTTTGTTTTGTAGAAAGCCTTTCTTTAAAGTGAATTAAGTGGGCAAAATCATCAATTTTTTCAACCAGGGTCGAATATCGTTTGAAAATCTAAATTTTACTTTTATTAATAAACTGTTTTCTGTGTCAGTGTCTGCAAAGATGAAATTGACGTTCATCATCTCTGTAGCAGTGGTGGCTGATGGTCTTTCAAAGAGGGGAAGCTCTTTTCTTTTTTAAAAACTCGACTGTCAGTGGTCAGCTGGTGAAAAGAGCGAGGACTCAGGTGCAGAGTTGATGGGCTTTATTCTAATAATAAAATAAAAAATACAATTAAAAACTACGAACCAGCACAGAAAAAGGAGAATAAATAAGGAGCAAAAAAGGCAGGTAATGAGGGAGGACAGGTGGGCAAAATAACTAATAATCAGGAAACAAGATGAGAGTCGACACAATCGACAGGAGAGCACATGGCACAAGGAAAACATGACGAGCCATGGTTTTTTTAATATGACAAGCCATGTGCTCACACCAAACATGACAAAAACACAAACACAAACACATGGCCAGTAAAACAAGTTACAAGCAATTCTGCTCACTCAAAATGAGACATGAAGAACAATGAGAACACTCATAAGCCACGTGTTCCCACAGAACATGACAACATGAAAGCACACAGCTATTGTAAAACACAAGCTGTGTGCTACACAGCACAAGACAAAACATGACGTGAAAGCAGGCGGCCGATGTAAACACGAACCGCGTGCTAGACAAAAAACAACACACTGAACAGAGAGAACGCGAACGTTATGCACGAGAACGACCATAAGCTCATCCTGTGCACTCACAACAGAAAACAAACACGCAGAGCACGCATGTCCGAATCCCGACACAAAACCGAAACCAAACTAGACAGATGTGCCGTGATTCAAACACCACGCCCGCACATGTAACAAGGCACCGGACATCGACGGAGGAAATGTGGGAATTAGGTTAAACTGTGAAATGTATGATGAAAATTGCAAATACCAAGAAATATGTTACAGCAGTTCGTCTTTCGAGTACATTTGCGAAATCCGTGATGAGACTGAGCTCGAAATCTCGAATAGTTTCCGCGTCAGCGACTTTTTACTGTGTGAAATCGCTGTCAATCAAAAGGAGATGCAGTCCTCCAATCATCACGCAGACGCCCGGACTCCAGGCCCGCCCACTTCCCTATTCTCCCCAGAGACGCTGAGCGTCCCTGGGAGGGACATGATCACAGCATTTATCCAATGACCGTCTAGTTTCGAAACACTGAAAAAAACTGTTCAAAGCGGCCCCATTGAAGTCAATGGACGCTGAGCTTCAGCGGGGAGATCCACTGTGACGCCTCGGGAATGTGTGAGGAGGAGATCGAGTCAGCCGAGCTGATTCTGAACGAACTCGTCTTCGAGATGACCGTATTCTAAAGCATTTTTAGTCAATAAAATGTTAACACAATAGTACACATTTGACCATTAATTTTTTGACATTATAGGGGAAGCTGAGCAGTCTTAAAGAAATCGCCACTGCTCTGTAGTGAACGCGCCTAGAGAGAGAAATGCATGTAATGGATCACATAATCAGAGTATCATATTTATTTTCGTTTTTAATTGTTTTGTTTAAAGACATTTCAAGCTTTCTATATAGATGTATTTCTCATGTCTGTGAGGCATACGCTGAGTTTCGGTTAAATTATGATGAGATGCGCTCCAGTTCACGTGTAATGCAAGGGACCAGAAATGATAAAATAGACAGAAACCTTTGGCAGCAGCACCTACCACCAGGTGTAGGTCTCACTGGCTCATCAAGGCCATCATCTGCATGGCAGCGCTGTGGGTGAGGATTAATGTGCAAAGACAAAATATACACACAACACCTTTTTTCCACTATATTTGAGAAACTATTAACCCAAATGACATAGCATCTTCAAATCTGACGTTGAAAAAGTGAATCAATATGTGTCAAACTAGATGTGACAGTGTTATAGTTTCACACAGACAGTAGATAAATATACAAGTATAGCTGTCTAGATAAGACTGGGACACACAGGGTTAAATTAAACACGGCAATTATGGATTAACATGAAAATGTATTAGGCAGTGTGTGTGCTGTGTCTGAAAAGGTGTGTCATGTGCCTTTTTATGTGTAGTTGTGATATATTATTGTGTCGCTTTAAGAAAGGGAAGGACAGAATGAAGAATGATGATAATTTAGGAAAAGGTTTAATGGACAGATAATAATACAGAACACTAATTACAATGACTCAATAATAATCTGAGTGTGGACAATGTTGGACATGAAGCTCTCTGTGTGTGTGTGTGTGTGTGTGTGTGTGTGCGCGTGTGCGTGTGTGTGTGTGTGTGTGTGTGTGTGTGCGCGTGTGCGTGTGTGTGTGTGTGTGTGTGCGTGTGTGTGTGTGTGTGTGCCTGCGTGTGTGTGCCTGCGTGTGTGTGTGTGCGTGTGTGTGTGTGTGTGTGTGTGCGTGTGTGTGTGTGTGCCTGCGTGTGTGTGTGTGCGTGTGTGTGTGTGTGTGTGTGTGTGTGTGTGTGTGCGTGTGTGTAGGCCTACGTGTGAGTACTGGAGAAGAAGGACACGATAGATGTTAAACTTCAGACCCATGCTATATGGGGAGGCTGCAGACCTGGAGCCGGCAGTTTTACGCCCCTGTTGTTCCTGATGCGTCCAGTAGGGGGATATACTGCGAAATAACATAATTAAATAGACTCTTACACATTAATAACCCGTCCATAGACTTGACAATTTTTTTGTTTTTTGTTAATTTAAATATAAACGTTACAGTGTAGATCTGCACGGATTAAAATGTCTGTAGATATTCAGTTGGGCTTCACTCTCTTCACTCAGCCTACAAAAGACTATGTATTTTGGATCAACTATGTTATGACAGGTAAATATGACCTACTGCAGTTATAGGCCTATTCACTGTAGGTTTTTATATGGGAGACTGAGTGAAATATGTTGTTATGAATTTATACAACGTTACATTTAGATATTAACCCGTACATTAGACATACAGTACCGTGTAATCATAAGGATCCTCGATGAAATATCTGCTGTACTATTCTCTATTGGTCGTCACACAGCTACAAAACAGTGTCCTACACAGCATTTTATGAAGACAAACACAATTTATCCCTTTTCTAAAATTCCAAGGGCCATTTAGAAGAAAGAGACAATATTGTTGTTCACAATTTTGTTTTATTAACATCATTTATGAATTATGATGACTCCCCTATGGATTGCCTCTTCTTTAACTATTGTTCTATCCTCCTGTCAAAGGGCTCCTCCCGCTCACTGAAGAAGAAAAAAACATTAACAAAATTAAAAGAACATCCATGGTGATTTGATTGTGTGTGTGTGTGTGTGTGTGTGTGTGTGTGTGTGTGTGTGTGTGTGTGTGTGTGTGTGTGTGTGTGTGTGTGTGTGTGTGTGTGTGTGTGTGTGTGTGTGTTGCCCAGAATTGATGTCAGGTGCGTGGATTGCATCAATTTGCTCCTGATCTTCAAAGTGCAACGGCACAGACACCTGTTGGCGGAACAATAGTGGAAAAAATGTCAAGCCACTTTGATTTCTTTTGGCCACCGATGATGGACTGCAGAGAAAATTGAAAATGACATAAACAACTTACAGAGACATACATGGACATGTTTTTAATTTTGTAAGTCGTAAAAAAAAAGATGGGTGTTTATAAGTTTAGAGAGAGAGAGAGATTTTCATTTTCGTATAGCTAAAGCAAACACACCTTTATGAGATGCAAGTTAAAAAGAATTTGGTAAAGACAGAGTAATAAAACCCACATTAAGTGCACATACCCTATATTTTAGTCCATTCCAGTAAATAAAAAAATATATTAAGATATAAATTATATAAGTAGATCATCTCATTTATAAGAAACAACTCAAAACAGAATTTACATTCAAACCATATGAGAAAAGTTTTTAATGTGGGTTTTATCATGTGATTTTGGAAATAATCAACATATTTTAGTGAGTGTGCAGTTCAACTCTTTACTTGGAGAGAGATTTACATATACAGATATGGCTATAAATGTGCATTTTGTGTGTTCACACCATAGACTGTAAGAAAACAAGTTCATATATTTCCAATATCTACTGTAATGTTGCTCCAGAAACCATGTGGAGTATGTTTTAATGCGAGGAGTAAACAGGGTCAGAAGAGGCCATCTCACGCAAGCTAAAGACAGGCAACAAAAGAAAATGAAAAAGAAAACGAATTTTAAAGTGAGTAGAGAAGACTAGGGCCAGCTAAACCTATGGTATAGCTAAGTTTAAGATAGAACATAAACCTGACCATCAAGAACTTTTTGTCTCTCGAAATAAATTATAGACCCATCCATTGATATAGAAATGAATTGATATCTACCCTATTCTACCGAGCTAATCGTTTATAAATAATAAATGTTGCATCATCCATCATCGGTGGCCAAAAGAAATCAAAGTGGCTTGACACTTTTTCCTCTATTGTTCCTCCAGCAAGTGCTTGTGCCGCTGTACTTTGAAGATCAGGAGCAAATTGATGCAATCCATTAAACAACAATAACGTTAGCAGATTATTTAACATACAAATTACAGAATCTATAATTTTTTGTCAGATTTTCATTCTAACGATAAAAATCTTGATTATACGGTATTATTACTTTGTCTTCTGGGCAAGTTTCATCTTCATAAAGACAGAAGCATTCAATGATCCTGATTTAAGAATATTCTTATATAAAGTCCCTTTTTTCTTTTAAGAAAATGTAAAAACCTTTAAACTCAAAGGTTTCTAAAACAAATAATATCACTGAGTCTGTTGTAAAGAACCTTTAATTTTTTATATTGACAAAATGTAAAATTGTATTGATTTGTGTAGTTCACAAATCCTAATTCAATCTCTTTTTATGTTCCCCTTGTTTTTTTGTTTTGTTTTTTTTCTCTCTTCTCACTGTTAATGTCTTGTATCCTTTCATTTGCAATACAAAATAAATAAATAAATGTATTAAAAAAAGATTATTTAACATAGGCTACCTCAATTCATGTCGCTCTACAGCCTCCCCCTACTGGACGCATCAGGAACAACAGGGGCGTATATCTACCGGCTCCAGGTCTGCAGCCTCCCCCTACTGGACGCATCAGGAACAACAGGGGCGTATATCTACCGGCTCCAGGTCTGCAGCCTCCCCCTACTCGACCCATGCGAGTTTAATTATTCCAGTACAGTAGGTGGCGATAATGCTGGTAAGAGTGGATCGCCAGTAAGCGAGGAGAAGGAGAAGGAGAGATAGCTTAGATCCTGCCAGAGACCAGTTTCCTCTCCTCATCGGAGTCTGTGTGAAGAAGATGAGTGACTCCGTGAAGAAGATGAGTGACTCCGTGAGTTTATTCGGAGGCAGAGTTCCTGCTGAGGTGGAGCTGCTGTGTAAACACCTGAAGAATCTCCACAGAGACACTTTCACACAGATACTCGGAGGTGAGTTTCATTAGCAGCTCTGCATTATAAACTCCGCGAGGAGAATCTCTCGGAAACTGCTCGATTAACGTTAACGTTTAACCCCTTGTGATCTCAGTATGACGATCCGCTCACGTGACGAGCAGCGCGAGGCGTTCAGATAATAACACTGAATAATAACACTGAATAATAACACTGAATAATAACACTGAATAATAACACTGAATAATAACACTGAATAATAACACTGAAGGATACATATCCGCGATCTTGTAAACCAAATGACGAGGTGAATTGGAAAACATTGTTACACACACACACACACACACACACACACACACACACACGTACTTGTTTTTCACCTATATTGTTGACTGTATATAGAAAAGAAGAAACATTATAAAACAACGACAACACTACTTTATGTTCAGCAGGATTTACACCAGTGTCACATTTTAAACTTTGTTTCTTACACTTTTGGTTTTATTAAAGGTTCTCAGTTGCCAAAACAAAGATATAAACACAGAAATGTAAAGTACAGATTCCGTTGAGGCCATCATTTCAACAGCTTTGTAAAGGCTCAGTGAGCAGTTATCATGCCTATAACAGCTGATTTACGGCTTTCCAGATTGCTCAGCAAAACGCTTCTCAAATGTATCTAGATTAGGGCTGCAGATCGATTCTTTTTGTAATAGATTAATCTAGCACTTAGTCGATCGATTAATCAATTAATCGGATACATTTTTTTTTAAACAACCAAAACAAATAATGCATAACGAAAATGATGTGGCTATAAAATCAAGCATTTGACTTTTATTTCTAAAAAAACAACAACAGGTATTTATTCCAACTCCAACATTTGGCTCCAAAACTAAGCCTATTTATTGCAATTTGATGGTTTTTTTGGTGTTATTTATTCAGTAAAGTTTCAGTGAAATAAATGGACACCGTCATTGTCCTGACACTCAATTTTGTATGTTTTTCTATTAGAAACTTTCAATTTTGATTAAAACACTCTTGAGAAATTTAACTAAGTCTTTCTCCGCATGTTTTCGAAGTACACTCAACTTATGACATTTTACTGTGTAAATATATTGTGAATACTTTTTTTTCAATATAAGAAAAGTGGCAATTCCTTATATTGTAATATAGAACACTTAACATTAACACTTAATATTATCTCCTTTTTTTTTTTTTTTATTATTTCAGTTTTTTTTTTTAGCTGCCCATTCCCGCCCGCAGCAAAGTTCAAACCGACCGCTCCCGCAAGATTTGCGTTGGGTCCCGCGGGACCTGGCAGGACTCAATCCCAATCCAGCCCTCAAATTGCAACTTTCAAGGCCCAGAAATGTAGTAAAGACACCATTAAAATAGTCCATGTGACTACAGTGGTTCAACCTTAATTTTATGAAGCGATGAGAACTATTTGTGCACAAAAAAAAAGCGACGTAATTCAACAATTTCTTCTCTTCCACGTCATTTTCCAACACTATTAACGTAGTGTAAACAGTGCAGCGCTCCCGGGTTCTACACGCATGTGTCGTGGTGCTCACGTGAACAGCGTCGGCCAATGGTAAGCAGTGTTGTGTCTGAACGCGTGAACGATAGTTCATGAACTCGTTAATTTTTTGGGCGAACGTGAACTGAACGTACTGGATTACTGCCTGATGAACGTTACTGTGAACTCGTTCATTCTGGTGTCTGTGAACGGCATGCTCTTTCAGTTTAACTTCGTTCAATAGGGTGCCAGATTTATACAGCCTTCCAGGCGAAAACCCGGCTAAAACACACGTAAACAGGCCTTAATATGTACCTGAAAAATCACCCAATCTGGCAACACCAGCCACCAGTGTGGCACCGCTGCATGCGTCATCAAAACAAAAAGCAGCATGGAGGGTTTTACTGTTCATGTAACTTGTTGAATTCCTTTTTAGTATACTGACAGTTCACAGTTCACCTCAAGGACTACTGTCCTGTTTTTCTTTTAATAATTTCTCAGTAAAAAAGACCATTCAAGCAGCACGGTTTTCCTCATGTTTTTGAGAATATACTGTAGGGGTGAAAGCTGCAGCGGCTACTAGTGTGGACTGAATGGACAGCAACAAAGCGTTAAAGCAACAATGGGGAAATGCTGTCCCCTCAATGCTAATGTCAACCCTGGTTGGATAAGGATATGAAGATGAAATCTGACGCATAGCTTCAGTGTTAAAACTGATAAAATAATTGCTGTCTGTGGTTCTATATGGGCTGTGGCAATAATTTTGAAAAATAATAGCTCGCAGCAACTTATGGAAAAAAAGACCTATGAACTAGTTCATGTAGAAAGTGAGCTTTCCCAACACTGGGTGAGCCGGTGTTCTGGCGAAGAACCCGGAAGTGCCGCACTGTTTACACTACGTCAACAGAATAGGAGAATTACATGGAAGAGAAGAACTGGTTGAATATTTTTGTTTATTTTTTTGCGCACAAAAAGTATTCTCTTCGCTTCATAACATTAAGGTTGAACAACAGTAGTCACATTTGAAAAACAGCTTAGCCTTTGGTGTGTGTGGTTCGTCCACGTCCTTGCCAATCGGCTGCAGTTTTTTTTTTTTTTTTATCCTTGCCTGTTATAAAACAGATAAGCAAAACTGAGAAGACTTTCAATATAGGCAATATATAGGAATGGCACAGAATGCTGACTAAATGGGCACCAGTAATTTTGTTTTGTTTTTATAAAACTGTTTTGTGTTTGTAACTGTTAGATATCCATGAGAACAGGGGATTGTTTTTATACTTTTGAACAAAAGATCAAAAGCTGAAACAACAAAAATGTCTTTTCACTTCCTTCTCTTCTCAGAATAACCAATAGTGCCAATATTAGCAAAGGGCACTGTGTTTTCTTACGTACTCGAAGTACTCTTTTCTTTCTGCTAGTACACATAGGATAAACAATACTATTTTCAGAAAACTTTATAATAGAAAATTATATAAAATTATATAAAGGATATATATTATCTAGGATCTAAAAAACATGCAAATCATTAAGCACTGGTTCTTTAAAAGTAAAACAATATCAGAAGTCTCCATAATCCTCCTGTTTAATTTAAATCTTATTACCTTTGGCTGGTTGTTGATTTTTGTGTTGTTGGACTTCATTAGTGGACTTCATTGATTTGTCTGGACATATAATGGCTCTTTTTTTAGAAAGAGAATATTCAACAAGAACTCCTAAATATCAGTAAGCACACTCACATTTTTCTTCCAGTAATATTCAGCTTTTTCTAGCTTTCCCATCATTCCCTTTAACTAGCTGACTACATACCTGCTGAATGTGAAGGCGAAGCAGCATTTCCAGTTTCATTTTCAGAGTCTGATCCATTACTGTCCATCAGTACTCTCTCTATAAAACACAGTAACCATACAGATAAAACTAATAGGTAGCAAACTAAGTATTTTTTAAACCGCTACATTGTCTATAACCAACAATGGAGTTCCGGCTGATCATAACATGGCATTTGAGAATTTTCAATCTGCTAGTTATTTATTTAAACTAATCAATTAATAAAATTTCATTGGCATTTGACAAAACATTGGAATATGTGTACATGAATTTACTTAGTTATTAATTCAGGCCTGTTTTACCTTGTGGATCAATTTGGATCTCATCAAGATTCCTTCCTTTGAATTCAGATAGCTGTCCTCGTTCCATGGCCATAAGAACTTTACTTATTTTGGCAAGCTGTTGTGCCTTCGGGTAACCTATAATACTAGTCTGATGGACTCTGATGTCATGTCCAAGGCAGTCAGCAAGGTCATCCATTTCATTGTCCTTTAAGTTGAGGACCTTGGACCTAGTGGCTATGTGCCTCCTCAGTCTAGTGGAGGATAATGCCTCTGGGTGTTTTGCTCCACAGCTTCGGGCAATCTTACGAATAACATCTGATCCTCTGAAGTGACTGAGTGCTTGTGGTCTTCCAAACATGAACACATTCTCATCAGGCACTTCACAGTTACGGCGAGTCTTAACGGCAAGTAACTCCAAGATGTCAGCACATCAGGTGTGAGAAGAATGGGGACGTTTCGTCCTCGTTTGCCTCTTATCTCAACTCTTTGGAAGTGCTTACAGAGTTTCTTCTCAAGGTCTGACAAAGCAAGCTCTACATCTGGATGAGTCGGCGAGTATGTAAAAGCATTCAGGGACATCTTGGATACTTCTCTTCTACAATTAAAAAGGATTACCTGACAAAGTGTCATTTTTGCAAGTTCTGCCTAGTTCTTGTTACTTGGTGGTACTTCAAGTTTTGTTTGGTACTCCTTACTCTGTCAAGATACTGGTGCATTTTTTTCACATCTTCAGCAAAAGGAAGAAGTTGCGGAGAGTTTCTATTTTGCCTCACTCAGATTTGGGAGGGCCTGGGATGACAAACAATCACTCCATTTTGTGTCAGATTTATTTTAAGGCCTGCACATTGTTAGTTCTTATCACCTGACATCATTGCCTCGCATTCAATAATGTTGGCCAATTTCTTGAGGTTGTGCCCTAACTTTAGTGCTAAAGATGGTGCTTTGTATGTGTTTGTTTCCTCATTCAAGCCAGACACTATGAACTGCTTCAAACACATGAGGAAGATTAGCCGGTACAAGTAAATCTGACACCTCCTTCCACTTGCCAGTCTGTTTTCCTTGGAGAACTAGTCACCCATGCACATTTTTTCTGATATATTATGTTATATATATATATATATATATATGTTTTGTGACATCATGGCCATGCTTATTAAAGAGATGTTGCCCTAATTTTAATATGATTTTTCTCTTTGTGGACAACATGTTATCTTATCCTCATGCATTTCAAGCACCATTTTCCAAAACCATGCATTCACACTCTCTGGAACTGGCTCAGTATACGAGCAAAGGGCCTGAACTCGAGTTTTTCCTGGCTTCATTCCTTTGACTTTTCTGCTTAGATGGCATCTCTGCATGTGCCTTCATAAGGATCTCCTCTTCAGGTAGGCCTCACAGTTTACGCAGTGCAAGTAATCACTTGCTGTTACTGGTGCAGTGGATTGCTGTCGGGGTGTCAGCAGTCCTTTTTCTTCTTTAAGCACCTGAGTATTATGTAAACGGTTCCCTTTATTTCTCAAACTCAGCTGTAATCTTCGCTCTTTAGACCCTTTCGGAAATGCAACTGCTCTTGCCACCTCTATTTTTGTGCTTCGATTCCAAATGGCGTACCATTTTACTGAATGACTTAGAGTAGTAAGTACAACCAAGTACTTTTGGTTGTATAGTCTGCCGCCATCTGTTTTCTTCTTCAGCATCATGACCTTCGCATTAGAATTATCGGGTGGAGAGGATTCGCCGCCGATATGTTCATCCGATGAAGAGGACTCTTTGGTTTCACTGGTAGCCAAGGCACTAGAGCGTGTCACAAGCTTTCTTTTACATGGTTGAGATCTTGATGTTTTTGACTTTTCGTCTCTTTTGCTGTTTGACATTTTTTGCTGAACTCTTTGCTGACCTGTCACACTCTGATTGACCCTCTGTTTCCGGCATATACTCGCTGAACTCTGAACTTGATTCTTCTGTTTCATATCCAAGCATTTTCCTGTTAAGCTATGAATAAAACGTATGAGTTAGAAGTCTTGATCAGGAATGCCAAGACTAACAACATACTGCAATTACGAATGCCTGTCCAAAGTAAAATATTCAGTGTGCAGATTTTATAAATAATACAAATATTAATTTCCAGGCTGTAGTAGCAATAGAAGTAGTAGCTTTAGCGATGCATGAATATAGCAAAAATCATAACCATTGAGTCAAGTCTTTGCTAATAGAGATATATGTCAAGAAATCCTATTAGACATGAAGATATGCGCTTAAGGAAACACAAGATTATAATATGAACAGAAGAAAAAAGATAGCAACACAGGTTTCTCATTTGCTCTGTATTCAGATGTTATTGCCGCTTTTTTCGCAGACACATAGCACGAGCATTATCATCTGATGTGTGAATTACTGTTTATTCTGACAGTCATCTAAGAATGGGGAGGAGGGCGGGTTGGATGAGCATCCCTATTGGACAAATCTATTGGTAATGACCACGAGCACAGTCTTTATTTGCATCAAGGCAGGCAAAAACCTGAGAGGTCTGATGATTCACCAAACACCGGTGGCGTGCTTGAGGAAGGGACAAGTGGAGCAATGCAGTAGCAAGCCTTTCAGGGTGCCGACTACAGAACCTGGTCATCCCTGTTGCCCGACTGGAAAACACAAAAGCCCCGGGACGTCGGCTAGCGATTTTGTGAGGCTTGATTTAGCGATATAGCTGGTGTATGATGTATATTACGATGTTATGATGAACTATATGCCTTTCTCCATTGACATTCAGATTTGTTCAAATAAATAATTATTCCCAGTATTGTGAACTGTCCACAATAACAATATCGTGCACGTTTATTATCGTGGTACATCATATTTGTACCGGTACATGTCTTGTGATCTTACAGTATGGCATAGAGATCAACTGCACAGCGGGAAATACTTAAAATACAAATTTCTGGTCCTACAGATAATAGTAATACATTAATAAACTGTAAAGGTTTGGGTTCTACTTAAAGCTACAATATGTATTTTTTTCACCACTAGGGGTTGCTAACCTCTTACAATAACAAAGGCGTAGGTTGATGACGCTTAATTCCAGCAGAACTATGTAACTTGCAGTCATGCTGATGGATCTTATAATGTTTATGGATGAGTGAAAACATTGATGTTTTTAACATGACTGTGGTATGAAGCAGGGCACGATTGCTAATGAGAGACAGATCTCAGCGCCACACGTGGGTCCCGCAGATATAAAGGAATAAGGTAATTTCATTCAACCGAACGCAAGTGCTGAATTAATACGTCGCACAAGTCAGTTTACTAGACGGATAAAACTTGTGATTAACGCAGTGTTGTTTCACTTGATCTGCACTATCACACTAAACTGCATTTGAGTGTGTTGAAACTTATAATGTTATTCTGTATTTGTTGGCTATATGAGACTAGCAGTAAGCTAGATCAACATTAGAATAACATACTGATCATATTCTAACATTTCATCATATTGAACTATATAAAATTGATTAGTTTTATGTACATTTGCTCACCTGTCTAATAAAGCTCATGCAAGAGCATCTCGTCGAGTGGAAGTTAGTCGCGGATGCTAGCTCTCGGCATCTCAAAAACGCCACGCTGATATTGATCCTCGTTTTAGTTCTCCTTTTGTCCCAAAGTCTGCTTGCCATGGTCCATAATGTTTGAACGCAACAACAACAGTGTGAGCGTGCCGCTAGACGTAATGCTGTTGTCCACGTCTGTCGCCATGGTTACTATGGCAGTACGAGCGAAAACCAGGGATAACGCGGATATTACGTCAGTGACAGGCGACAAGTGAACAGGGATGAGACATTATTTAAAATTGAAATTTCTCTGAAATTAAAAATCTTCTGTCATCCTGTGTTTTACCAGTGTTCTCCTGTGTAGTTCTCCTGTGTAGTTCTCCTGTGTGGTTCTCCTGTGTTCTCCTGTGTGGTTCTCCTGTGTTCTCCTGTGTGGTTCTCCTGTGTTCTCCTGTGTGGTTCTCCTGTGTTCTCCTGTGTGGTTCTCCTGTGTTCTCCTGTGTGGTTCTCATGTGTTCTCCTGTGTGGTTCTCATGTGTTCTCCTGTGTGGTTCTCATGTGTTATCCTGTGTGGTTCTCATGTGTTATTTTGTGTTCTCCTGTGTTTTCCTGTGTAGTTCTCATGTGTTCTCCTGTGTGGTTCTCCTTTGTTCTCTTGTGTAGTTCTCATGTGTTCTCCTGTGTTCTCCTGTGTGGTTCTCCTGTTTTCTCCTGTGTGGTTTTCATGTGTTCTCCTGTGTGGTTCTCCTGTGTTCTCCTGTGTTCTCCTGTGTGGTTCTCCTGTGTGGTTCTCCTGTGTTCTCCTGTGTGGTTCTCATGTGTTCTCCTGTGTGGTTCTCATGTGTTCTCCTGTGTGGTTCTCATGTGTTCTCCTGTGTGGTTCTCATGTGTTCTCCTGTGTGGTTCTCATGTGTTCTCCTGTGTGGTTCTCATGTGTTATTTTGTGTTCTCCTGTGTTTTCCTGTGTAGTTCTCATGTGTTCTCCTGTGTGGTTCTCCTTTGTTCTCTTGTGTAGTTCTCATGTGTTCTCCTGTGTTCTCCTGTGTGGTTCTCCTGTTTTCTCCTGTGTGGTTTTCATGTGTTCTCCTGTGTGGTTCTCCTGTGTTCTCCTGTGTGGTTCTCCTGTGTTCTCTTGTGTAGTTCTCATGTGTTCTCCTGTGTGGTTCTCGTGTGGTTCTCCTGTGTGGTTCTCCTGTGTGGTTCTCCTGTGTGGTTCTCCTGTGTGGTTCTCCTGTGTGGTTCTCCTGTGTGGTTCTCCTGTGTTCTCCTGTGTGGTTCTCATGTGTTCTCCTGTGTGGTTCTCCTGTGTTCTCTTGTGTGGTTCTTGTGTGGTTCTCCTGTGTGGTTCGACTGTGTTCTCCTGTGTGGTTCGACTGTGTTCTCCTGTGTGGTTCGACTGTGTTCTCCTGTGTGGTTCGACTGTGTTCTCCTGTGTGGTTCGACTGTGTTCTCCTGTGTGGTTCGACTGTGTTGTCCTGTGTGGTTCTCCTGTGTGGTTCTCCTGTGTGGTTCTCCTGTGTGGTTCTCCTGTGTGGTTCTCCTGTGTGGTTCTCCTGTGTGGTTCTCCTGTGTGGTTCTCCTGTGTGGTTCTCCTGTGTGGTTCTCCTGTGTGGTTCTCATGTGTTCTCCTGTGTGGTTCTTCTGTGTGGTTCTCATGTGTTCTCCTGTGTGGTTCTCATGTGTTCTCCTGTGTGGTTCGCCTGTGTTCTCCTGTTTAGTTCTCATGTGTTCTCCTGTGTGGTTCTCCTGTGTTCTCCTGTTTAGTTCTCATGTGTTCTCCTGTGTGGTTCTCCTGTGTTCTCCTGTTTAGTTCTCATGTGTTCTCCTGTGTGGTTCTCCTGTGTCCACTTGTGTTTTCCTGTGTTGTACTGTGTTTATCTGTGTTCTCCTGTGTTTATCTGTGTTCTCCTGTGTGGTTCTCCTGTGTTCTCCTGTATTTACCTGTGTTCTTCTGTGTTCCAGCTGTGGTGAAGGCCATGGAGGGCCAGGACAGTTGTGAGTGTGTTCAGAGGATCTCAGAGAGTGGACTCATCTCAGAGGAGAGCCTGAACCATGTGATGGCAGGACTATACGCCCTTCTGAAGGAGGCTCTGCGTAGGCCTGCGCTCAGACACGAGGTGTGTGAGTGCTCTTCTGAATGTGTGTGTGTGTGTGTGTGTGTGTGTGTGCCTTTTACTGTGTTCACTGGAGTGCTTGTCTTCACTGACTCTGCTACAGCAGACCCATAGTGCTTTATGAATGCATCCGTTTACAAAGGTAGAATTGAAAACACGGGGTTGGGAATGGAAAATCGATTCCAATTACTCATCCTCCAGCCATCCTAGGTGTATATGACATTCTATTTTCAGACAAATACAATCGCAGTTACGTAAAAGTGCATCTATCCATCATGAAAGTGCATCTATCCATCATGAAAGTGCATCTATCCATCATGAAAGATGGACAGATGCACTTTTATGATGGATGGATGCACTTTGATGGACTTCAAATACGTATACCCATTCACTGCCATTATAAAGCTTGGAAGAGCCAGGACATTTTTTAACATAACTCAGATTGTATTTGTCTGAAAGATGAATGTCATATACACCTATGATTGCTTCAGGGTGAGTAAATCATGAGATAATTTTCATTTTTTGGGTGAAGTATCCCTTTAAGGTCAAGTTCTTTCAGCACCAAAGCTTGTTCTTGCTGAAAGTCCTCTCAAGAGTGCATTTGCTCAGAGCTGTTCCTCGCCGCTAATGATTTCATCATTAGTTGATAAAAGCATGTTTAAAATACTCATTATTGTGTTCACAACTCATCCTGTGTTGGGTCGCGTCAAATCAATGAGCAGCAAGGCATAATTTCAACTTTTTAATCTTATTTGGACATAGTATGTCATCATTTTGATTTTTCGGTCTAAAATAGTCCATAGTGAATATAACACTTATTATAGGTGTACCGTGGTGACTCAGGAGAAGACCGACACAGTTTGGAAAATGGATTCATGAATGTACTCACTTATTATATACATTTTGAGCACAAAAAAAGTTACGGACTGCAGCTTTAAATTGTTTTATGCCTCGTTGTATAATCGTTCACATCAGCATCGCAATGCATCATAAAAACTATATTCCAGAGTTATAAATCATTATTATAGATTATAAATTATTGTAATGTGATTTATATTTGAAAATAACCTTTAAAAATGAATGCTGATTGTCGCATTGCAGAAAATGTAGGCAGAAGTTTTTCATGTGTAAAATGTGTGTACTTCATGCTAACATATTTCAGAGCTTGATTACAAAAAGTAAAATTGTGTTCAAATTGTTTTAATTTTTCTATGATAGTGTGTAGTACTGCTGAATACTGCAATTACAAACTTGTGTTGTGATAACTGGAATGATACACTGTGTGAATATGAGAACTGATATTTCAATGCATCAATTTAATCAAAATGAATTTGAATTCTCTTTGTTTCAGGTTTTCAATGAGGATCTCAGAGCTCTTCGGTAAGAGATGTCTTGTACAGTCAAATTAATTATTTTATGCTAGTAAAATTCAAATAAAAAGTAATATTTGTGAAATATGCTGAAGTGATGTGTTTATCTGTTGTGCAGGATTTCTGAAGAGTTCCTCTCAGACGTGTCCAGTGTGGTCTTTGGAAACAGGTCAGAGCACGACACGCACTGCCTGCCGGTATTATCCTGAGCGGTTCGTGAATGCGCTCTTCTCTTCCAGGCTAACCCTGAGTGTCCGGCAGCAGGAGCCGCATCTGGCCACGATGCAGGAGTTTAGATGGAGAGTTGATGTTGCCATTTCAACCAGGTACAGTAGAAATGATCATTTCATAAAGACATCAAGAACTGAAATGTCTGAAACGACTGCATTTAAAGCAATTATTGTTCTTTTACAATTAGAGTTTAGCTAAAGCTTTCTTTTGTGGACCGGAAGCCATATTCTTCATAAACCCTGCCAGGGTTCCCAGACTTCCCAGCTCCTTCTATAGACCCCTTTCCAGTTAGTACACAGTGGTGTTTTGCGTGAGCTTAGGTGTAGGCTAACGCTAGTTAGCAAGATTTGTTAGCTTGTTTTTTTAACAATGACTGGAGAAAATCCGATTTTATCTGAAGGGTAAACTCACCCTTCTGGTCACTCACTGTCCAGGGCCGCGATGGTTATTTAAAAAGGTTGATTGTAACGGACGGCTCCAGATTGGCGACCTGTACACACTCACTCGCTGATGGAGGATCAGGATTACGTCACCTCGGGCGAGACGCCTGACCTCTACTCCTGATAGGAACCCTTCGTAAAGAGGAAGGCGTATGAATCTCTAGATGCCTATAACATATTGAAACATTATGCAGCCTGTACTTTGTAGATCCTGGCACACAACAACATTGTGCTGCATCGGTGCTGTGTGTATGGTTTGTGGAGCTTTGCCTCCAGCTAGCGCTGTGACGTTAGGGTCTAGTGTTCAGCGCTGGAGAATAGCGGGGAAATGTTCCTGTATTTCCCTGTAGCTGAGAGGAACATTATCGCTAGTTTTGATGTGTTTGGGGGGTTTTATTGGCACTGTGTCGTTCATTCGTTGGGTCATGTGACGCTGTTCAGTCTCCTGTTGCCACGGTTACAGCACATGTTAGCTGGTAAACCGCTACCTTACGCTAACATGACTTCAGTAACTTCCTAAATACTCATTTTAATGCAGTATAAGACGAGGGTCACATGATGTATGTGTTGGCGCTGCCATCTCAGTTAGAGCTAGGTAACCGGTAATACATGACGAAGGATTAAAGGACTTACAACTCAGACGTTATCTGGCGTTTAGCCTGCACACCCGCACAAGAGAGCAGCGGCCACTTCATTAATGATTGCACACCTGTGTATGTTACTCCACCCACATCATGATCACAGTCAATCAGAGAACATATACAATTACATAGATCAACAGCAAGTGTCTAAAATGCATGATGCACATTTCCAATGAATGATAAATAAAATGTAACTTAATGTTAAAATGAATGTACTGAAGAAAACTGCTGAAATACCTACAACATTAACAACTCTGAAATAAGGTTTATCTATCAATCAGATGCGCATTACAGTTGCATTCGTTACTATACCAACAGTTGACACCCGGCGCATGCGTTCGTTACTATAGCAACAGTAGACACTTGGCGCATGCGTTCGTTACTATAGCAACAGTAGGCATGCGCTCGTTACTATAGCAACAGTAGACACCCGGCGCATGCGTTCGTTACTATACCAACAGTTGACACCCGGCGCATGCGTTCGTTACTATAGCAACAGTAGACACCCGGCGCATGCGTTCGTTACTATAGCAACAGTAGACACCCGGCGCATGCGTTCGTTACTATAGCAACAGTTGACACCCGGCGCATGCGTTCGTTACTATACCAACAGTAGACATCCGGCACATGCGTTCGTTACTATAGCAACAGTAGACACCCGGCGCATGCGCTCGTTACTATAGCAACAGTAGACACCCGGCGCATGCGCTCGTTACTATAGCAACAGTAGACACCCGGCGCATGCCTTTAAAAAAATGTAATCGAATCAAGGATTTGGAGAATCGTGACACCTCTATTAAAATGTATTATAACATTATTATAAAAAGTTCCTTATGTGTGATTTAAATGGAAGTAGCTTACAAATAAATCATTTTTAACCTTAATATTAGAATCATGTACCAACTGGGGTTCCTTATGGGTTACTTTACAGCATAAGTTGAGAAATATTTTCTTATGTACTGTGCCTGAAAGGCCCCAACTTAATCAATATGGAATCAAATTGTGTCAATAAGCGTTATTTGGTAACACTTTACTTGAAGGGGTGTACATAAGACTGACATGACACCTTCATAACCATGACATGACATATGTCATGAATATGAAGGAGATTTATGCATGTTCATGACAGCTATCATTAAGTGTCATTCGCTCAATTATGACATTTTGAATGCAAATATGACATTGTTTAAGATGTCTTTGTTATGACATCTTGACATTAAATTAAGTTAAACTGTCATGTGGTTGGTTTTGACATTGGCTGTCATGAGGCCATTATAACTGTGTCATGAATGTTTTTCTTGACCTCAACTACAGTGGTACAAATTGAATTTGTCATTAAACAGTTATAATGGCCTCATTAAAGCCAATGTCAAAACCAACCACCTGACAGTTTAATGTAATGCTAACCCTTAAAGCTAAGTGGTTTCTTAAGTTTGACAATTAATCTGCTATGTCATGTTTATGACAGGTTGTGTTGTCTTAGTAATGTCAAGTTGTCATGACAAAAACACAGACAGGTTATGATGTATTGGTTTATGTCAAGGTGTCATAACAAAGACATCTCAAACAATGTCATATTTGCATTAAAATGTCATAATTGAACGAATGACACTTAATGACAGCTGTCATAAACATGCATAAAACTTCCTTCATATTCATGACATCTGCCATGTCATGATTATGAAGGTGTCATGTTAGTCTTATGCACACCCCTTCAAGTAAAGTGTTACCCGTTATTTTTTTCTTTTTTACTTGAAGCAAATGTCTTGAAGCAAAATGTTTTCTTGTCAGAATGCTTCATTTGCATGTTAAAATCAATTAATTCTCCTTTTTTGAGTTTGTCACGTACCTCCTTCGCCGGCGTTGCCATCTCTGATAATAACAAGCAGTCTCTGCACAGACTCGACTAGCTGCCAGATGAAAATTTGACTATTTCAAAGTGTGCTCTTTTTTTTTTTCTTTTTTTTTTTTTGGATGTAGGTATAGTCAGAAAACAATATTTAACAATGTGTACATACATTTTTCATTTGATTGGTTCAACCGCCCGCCACCCGCCCGAATTTAATTTTTAAAAAATTTGTCACGTCACCCGCCCGATCCGCGGAGTCCGCGGCTGTAACCGCCAACCGCGCATCTCTAGTTTGCAGGTCTGATAATAAAAACAACATTAACAGACATCCCAATCTGCAAAAAGACATTTCAGGGAGGTGTTTGTAAGGTGAATAATTTACAAACCTATGCCAACACAGGAGAATACATAAATATGTTTATAGATACGCAACTGTTAACAGTGATTTCAGAATAAGAGTAGAGAGCCTCGCTCCACACACACCTCGGAGCTCCAGTCTCTGTGGGACGTGTTTCCCAGCACTAGGGGGAGATCGACTAAACACTGATACTGTTACTGTTCACAGCACTAGGGGGAGATCGACTAAACACTGATACTGTTACTGTTCACAGCACTAGGGGGAGATCGACTAACACTGATACTGTTACTGTTCACAGCACTAGGAGGAGATCGACTAAACACTGATACTGTTACTGTTCACAGCACTAGGAGGAGATCGACTAAACACTGATGCTGTTACTGTTCACAGCACTAGGAGGAGATCGACTAAACACTGATGCTGTTACTGTTCACAGCACTAGGGGGAGATCGACTAACACTGATACTGTTACTGTTCACAGCACTAGGGGGAGATCGACTAAACACTGATACTGTTACTGTTCACAGCACTAGGAGGAGATCGACTAAACACTGATGCTGTTACTGTTCACAGCACTAGGGGGAGATCGACTAAACACTGATGCTGTTACTGTTCACAGCACTAGGAGGAGATCGACTAAACACTGATACTGTTACTGTTCACAGCACTAGGGGGAGATCGACTAAACACTGATACTGTTACTGTTCACAGCACTAGGAGGAGATCGACTAAACACTGACGCTGTTACTGTTCACAGCACTAGGGGGAGATCGACTAAACACTGATGCTGTTACTGTTCTCAGCACTAGGGGGAGATCGACTAAACACTGATGCTGTTACTGTTCACAGCACTAGGAGGAGATCGACTAAACACTGATACTGTTACTGTTCACAGCACTAGGGGGAGATCGACTAACACTGATACTGTTACTGTTCACAGCACTAGGGGGAGATCGACTAAACACTGATACTGTTACTGTTCACAGCACTAGGGGGAGATTGACTAAACACTGATACTGTTACTGTTCACAGCACTAGGAGGAGATCGACTAAACACTGATACTGTTACTGTTCACAGCACTAGGGGGAGATCGACTAACACTGATACTGTTACTGTTCACAGCACTAGGGGGAGATCGACTAAACACTGATGCTGTTACTGTTCACAGCACTAGGAGGAGATCGACTAAACACTGATGCTGTTACTGTTCACAGCACTAGGAGGAGATCGACTAAACACTGATGCTGTTACTGTTCACAGCACTAGGGGGAGATCGACTAAACACTGATGCTGTTACTGTTCACAGCACTAGGAGGAGATCGACTAAACACTGATGCTGTTACTGTTCACAGCACTAGGAGGAGATCGACTAAACACTGATGCTGTTACTGTTCACAGCACTAGGGGGAGATCGACTAAACACTGATGCTGTTACTGTTCACAGCACTAGGGGGAGATCGACTAAACACTGATGCTGTTACTGTTCACAGCACTAGGAGGAGATCTACTAAACACTGATGCTGTTACTGTTCACAGCACTAGGGGGAGATCGACTAAACACTGATGCTGTTACTGTTCACAGCACTAGGGGGAGATCGACTAAACACTGATGCTGTTACTGTTCACAGCACTAGGGGGAGATCGACTAACACTGATACTGTTACTGTTCACAGCACTAGGGGGAGATCGACTAAACACTGATGCTGTTACTGTTCACAGCACTAGGAGGAGATCGACTAAACACTGATGCTGTTACTGTTCACAGCACTAGGAGGAGATCGACTAAACACTGATGCTGTTACTGTTCACAGCACTAGGGGGAGATCGACTAAACACTGATGCTGTTACTGTTCACAGCACTAGGAGGAGATCGACTAAACACTGATGCTGTTACTGTTCACAGCACTAGGAGGAGATCGACTAAACACTGATGCTGTTACTGTTCACAGCACTAGGGGGAGATCGACTAAACACTGATGCTGTTACTGTTCACAGCACTAGGGGGAGATCGACTAAACACTGATGCTGTTACTGTTCACAGCACTAGGAGGAGATCTACTAAACACTGATGCTGTTACTGTTCACAGCACTAGGGGGAGATCGACTAAACACTGATGCTGTTACTGTTCACAGCACTAGGGGGAGATCGACTAAACACTGATGCTGTTACTGTTCACAGCACTAGGGGGAGATCGACTAAACACTGATGCTGTTACTGTTCACAGCACTAGGAGGAGATCGACTAAACACTGATGCTGTTACTGTTCACAGCACTAGGGGGAGATCGACTAAACACTGATGCTGTTACTGTTCACAGCACTAGGGGGAGATCGACTAAACACTGATGCTGTTACTGTTCACAGCACTAGGGGGAGATCGACTAAACACTGATGCTGTTACTGTTCACAGCACTAGGAGGAGATCGACTAAACACTGATGCTGTTACTGTTCACAGCACTAGGGGGAGATCGACTAAACACTGATGCTGTTACTGTTCACAGCACTAGGGGGAGATCGACTAAACACTGATGCTGTTACTGTTCACAGCACTAGGGGGAGATCGACTAAACACTGATGCTGTTACTGTTCACAGCACTAGGGGGAGATCGACTAACACTGATGCTGTTACTGTTCACAGCACTAGGGGGAGATCGACTAAACACGGATGCTGTTACTGTTCACAGCACTAGGAGGAGATCGACTAAACACTGATGCTGTTACTGTTCACAGCACGAGGGGGAGATCGACTAAACACTGATGCTGTTACTGTTCACAGCACTAGGAGGAGATCGACTAAACACTGATGCTGTTACTGTTCACAGCACTAGGGGGAGATCGACTAAACACTGATGCTGTTACTGTTCACAGCACTAGGAGGAGATCGACTAAACACTGATGCTGTTACTGTTCACAGCACTAGGAGGAGAACAACTAAACTGATACTGTTACTGTTCACAGCACTAGGGGGAGATCGACTAAACACTGATGCTGTTACTGTTCACAGCACTAGGAGGAGATCGACTAAACACTGATGCTGTTACTGTTCACAGCACTAGGGGGAGATCGACTAAACACTGATGCTGTTACTGTTCACAGCACTAGGAGGAGATCGACTAAACACTGATGCTGTTACTGTTCACAGCACTAGGGGGAGATCGACTAAACACTGATGCTGTTACTGTTCACAGCACTAGGGGGAGATCGACTAAACACTGATGCTGTTACTGTTCACAGCACTAGGGGGAGATCGACTAAACACTGATGCTGTTACTGTTCACAGCACTAGGGGGAGATCGACTAAACACTGATACTGTTACTGTTCACAGCACTAGGGGGAGATCGACTAAACACTGATGCTGTTACTGTTCACAGCACTAGGAGGAGATCGACTAAACACTGATACTGTTACTTTTCACAGCACTAGGGGGAGATCGACTAAACACTGATGCTGTTACTGTTCACAGCACTAGGAGGAGATCGACTAAACACTGATGCTGTTACTGTTCACAGCACTAGGAGGAGATCGACTAAACACTGATGCTGTTACTGTTCACAGCACTAGGGGGAGATCGACTAAACACTGATACTGTTACTGTTCACAGCACTAGGAGGAGATCGACTAAACACTGATGCTGCTACTGTTCACAGCACTAGGAGGAGATCGACTAAACACTGATGCTGTTACTGTTCACAGCACTAGGGGGAGATCGACTAAACACTGATGCTGTTACTTTTCACAGCACTAGGGGGAGATCGACTAAACACTGATGCTGTTACTGTTCACAGCACTAGGAGGAGATCGACTAAACACTGATGCTGTTACTGTTCACAGCACTAGGAGGAGATCGACTAAACACTGATGCTGTTACTGTTCACAGCACTAGGAGGAGATCGACTAAACACTGATGCTGTTACTGTTCACAGCACTAGGGGGAGATCGACTAAACACTGATGCTGTTACTGTTCACAGCACTAGGAGGAGATCGACTAAACACTGATGCTGTTACTGTTCACAGCACTAGCGGGGGGGAGATCGACTAAACACTGATGCTGTTACTGTTCACAGCACTAGCGGGGGGGAGATCGACTAAACACTGATGCTGTTACTGTTCACAGCACTAGGAGGAGATCGACTAAACACTGATGCTGTTACTGTTCACAGCACTAGGGGGAGATCGACTAAACACTGATGCTGTTACTGTTCACAGCACTAGGGGGAGATCGACTAAACACTGATGCTGTTACTGTTCACAGCACTAGGGGGAGATCGACTAAACACTGATGCTGTTACTGTTCACAGCACTAGGGGGAGATCGACTAACACTGATACTGTTACTGTTCACAGCACTAGGGGGAGATCGACTAAACACTGATGCTGTTACTGTTCACAGCACTAGGAGGAGATCGACTAAACACTGATGCTGTTACTGTTCACAGCACTAGGAGGAGAACAACTAAACTGATACTGTTACTGACTAAATCCCTGGAAGCCGTTGATCAGCTGTTGATGGACGAGTGGGAACCCTGAACACAAATACATCAGAAGTTATAACACTTTTCACAAGTAATTGTGGCAGCTATAATTGTGAGCATGATGTTATGTAATTATTTAGATGTATTGTGCATCGTTTGCATAGGTCTTAAGCAGACTGGCATCTACTGGAGTTACTGGTATGGCTGGTTTCGTTCCTATCTCACGGACCGCATTCAGTCTGTACAACTTAAACAGTTTACATCGAAACCCACCTATGTTGTCACTGGTGTTCCCCAGGGTTCTGTTCTAGGACCTCTTTTGTTTCTTATTTATCTTTTACCAATTGGCATCATCTTTAGGAAATATGATATTAATTTATCATATTTATGTCTTCTAAACCTTCTGTTTCCCTCTTCTGCTCTTGGTGAGTGCTTGCGTGAATATAACAATTGATTTTCAATTAATTTTCTCATATTAACTGTTACCCATTCTGCATTCTTTCATATTAGGAATATAAATCGTCTGCGTCGTGTCCTTTCACTGGAGTACTGCTACGCTTGTGCGCGCTCTTGTAACATCACGAATCGACTACTGTAATGCTTAATTATGGGCTTCCTTCCAAACCTCTTCATAAAACAGTTTTTTACAGAATGCCGCAGCTCGAGTAATTACCAACACTTCCATTTCTGAACCTATTTCTCCTGTTTTACTAAATCTGCATTGGCTCCCAGGTAAATTCCATGTAAATTAAAAATGTCTACTTTTAACTAGCAAAGCACTTAACAACTTGGCTCCTTCATATCTTCTAGATCGTGTTCATATACACACTCCGTCCCGCATCTTAAGACCGGCTTCTGCACTTGCGCTCCCGCGCACTCGGACTTCTCCACGGCTCACCCGCTCGGCTGTTCAGTGTTCGCCACAGTTCTAGTCTTTCGCTATTTAAATCTCGTCTTTAAACTTATGGTTAGCTTTTATGTGATTTAATGTTTGTTGCTGTACTGGTTTTATTGTTTAATGTCATTGCTTTTATGGATTTTGTAAGGTGTGCCATGAAAGGCAGCTATAAATAAAACGTATGATAATAGTATTGAACAGAAGCAGATATGATTGATAGCTGATGTGTGTTTCAGTTCTCTGGCTCGAGCTCTTCAGCCCTCAATCCTCATGCAGATCAAGCTCTCCGATGGACACGTGCATCGCTTCCAGGTCATTGCTGTTATTATTGCAGTATTCATTTATCTGAGATTTACTAACGCATTAAAAACAGAAGCCCACACATGCTAGCAGCTTCATTTTAATTTTCATATTTTCTGATGAGTAACAAAAAGAGTGCTTTATAAGGTCTACCTATTTTCTGTAGACTGTACTGTCCTCCCAAACAGAACAAAACATTTTAAGTATACAAATATGGCTCTTATAATATCTCAAAATAATTACAGGTGTTTTGCTGGATCAACATGAAAACGTTGGTTGGCCAGAAATAAAGTTCTTCCATTTTCGATTGCATTTTCATCCATTAAGCACATTTATAAGAGCTTCCAAAAGCATCAACTGCATTCAGAACACCTGGAATTATGAATACAATCAAATGAGATGCTTAAATATAAAGTAACATAATTGTGTGCGTTATTCCAAGTGTTCTCAGTTCAGGCGATTTTTCTCTGTAGACAACTGTGTGTGTGTGTGAGTGTGTGTGAGTGTGTGTGAGTGATTTATTTTCTCTCTCTTTTCTAGGTTCCAGTTGTCAAGTTCCAGGAACTACGGTACAACGTTTCTCTCATTTTAAAGGAGATGAATGATATAGAGAAGAGAAGTATTCTCAAAATTCAAGACTGATCGATCATTTGGATCAAATAATTAAATTATACTATTGCATGACACAATATCAGTTGTTTTGTTGAACATGTCCATGTGTAAGAGATAATACTGGTGAATGTCTGCAGTGAGAAAAGCACTTGATGAAAATCCTTCCAGATCTGTCTTTTGTAATATTTGGTAAAAGTTTATGTAATTATGTAATATTTTGTATTTTTATGAACAGTTTGTGTGAATTATATTTTGTACTTGCTCAGTAAAGCTTAATTGTGTTAAATTGTTTCTTGTTTGTCAGTGTTTGGACAAGAAACAGTTTAACACATTCTGTTGATCTGTAAAAAATAAAATTTCTGTCTCCAGATCTGTGTTAGATCCAGCGTGTGTGTGTGTGTGCGTCCGTCCGTGTTCAGCGCGTCAAGTCACCTTTATTTATATTGCGCTTTTTACAATACAAATTGTATCAAAGTAGCTTCACAGTAATAACATGAAAATAATACAAGTTCATCGTCCACCTGAAGTAAGGCAGATCAATAATATTGTTGAATATTAAATGTCTCCAACTAAGCAAGCCAAAAGCCAAGGCAACAGTGGCAAGGAACTGGATACCCTTGGGAGAAACCAAGCTGTGTGTGTGTGTGTGTGTCCAGGAGCAGGTACTTTCTCAGATCTGGAGTGTGTGTGTGTGTGTGTGTGTGTGTGTGTGTGTGTGTGTGTCCAGGAGCAGGTACTTCATCAGATCTGGATTGTGTGTGTGTGTGTCCAGGAGCAGGTACTTTCTCAGATCTGGAGTGTGTGTGTGTCCAGGAGCAGGTACTTCAGATCTGGTGTGTGTGTGTGTGTGTGTGTGTGTGTGTGTGTGTGTCCAGGAGCAGGTCCTTCATCAGATCTGGAGTGTGTGAGTGTGTGTGTCCAGGCGCAGGTCCTTCATCAGATCTGGAGTGTGTGTGTGTGTGTCCAGGCGCAGGACCTTCATCAGATCTGGAGTGTGTGTGTGTGTTCAGGCGCAGGTCCTTCATCAGATCTGGAGTGTGTGTGTGTGTGTCCAGGCGCAGGTCCTTCATCAGATCTGGAGTGTGTGTGTGTGTCCAGGCGCAGGTCCTTCATCAGATCTGGATCCGACGGACTGCGGTAAACCTTGGGATAAACAGAGAGACTAATATTAGTTATTATTCCTATGATGTAACGAGTACATCAGGATTTAAGGGAAGTGTTCCCAGTTCCGGCTGACCTAATCTATGCAGCCTAACATTGAATTATAGAAGTCTATAATATATTATGTGTATGCTACGTCAAAGAGATGTGTTTTTAGTCTAGCTTTGAACTGACAGAGTGTGTCTGCTTCCCGGACAATGGTAGGAAGACTGTTCCAAAGTTTTGGTGCTAAATAGGAAAAGGATCTACCGCCCGCAGTCGATTTTGATATTCTAGGTATTATCAACTGGCCCGAATTTTGAGATCGCAAAAGACGTGAAGGACTATAATGCGTTAAGAGCTCGCTCAAGTACTGCGGAGCTAAACCATTTAGTGCTTTGTAAGTAATCAGCAATATTTTAAAATGTATACGATGTTTAATAGGCAGCCAATGCAGTGTTGACAGAACCGGGCTAATATGGTCATACTTCCCAAGGCCAAGACTAAAAACGTGTGTGTGTGTGTGAGCGCTTGACATGCGGCATGAGGGCAAGACTAGAATAGTTAGTGATGACAGAGTGGACATTACTCCTTTACCTGCGTGACGGCAGCATGTTTGTTGGAGGCAGCATGGGAAGATTGATCGGTTAGGGATAGAGCAGAAGTCTCCAAATCAGACAAAAAGTTCTAAGAAACAGATCATGCCTATATGAGAACACATAGCTATGCATAGATAAGCAGGTTAAGATACGGTTTATAATGAAATACAAATTGTAGAAAACAGATGTAGCTGTGCTATTCTGCACATTTAAAAAAAGAAAATCAGTATGCCTAATACAACCAACTCACCTTTTTATGCCATGGCCATTATCAATCACCATAGTTGTATTAGTCAGGGGCCAATTCTGAAAAGCGCTTCCGTTAAGACTTTTACGGACATGTTTTGGTGCAAGTTGTCACCCTGTTTTTTTATTTAGAAGACATCCATAGGTAAGATATCAGGGTGGTTGTCAAGCTGATTATTATTTTTTTGTGTGTGACTTGAACAAGCAATTTCAGGACAATTTTTTGGTTTCCTGCTCAACACGACATGCCAACAATAAATGTTGGATATCTCCAGGACCATATACATAAAAATGGTATCAACTGATTAATGTGTGAACATGTATTGTACAGTGTAAGAGACAACCGAACTAGAACATGAAAAAAACAATCTCCGCCTAAAGAGAACCAGTTTTCAAAGTGAATATCAGCTAGGAAACATAACATAGTATCCCAAAACCTCTATCAGTCGGTACCCCTATCTATGGGAATGAGTCAAGCTAAGTTTAAAGCTTGTAGGGAGAGACAGTGCAATGCTGCACAAGTTATAATATTTTAATATCAAGGCGGGAATGTAGAACTGTAGATGGTGGTCTATGGTGCTATTTGACTTCATTAATGTACCAGGTTGTAACACAAATTATATTTAATTGACATATCACTATAGTTATTAATTCCTAACACAACTGCTCTCTCACTTCTTTAGGGTTAGTAACTAGTTAGTAGTAATAACTATGTAATAGTCGTATGGCAAAGGTATGTTTTTCCCCATCAGAGCAGTGGCACTCAGGTAGCCAGGGACCACGTCCATTGAGTCCTGCTCAGGGACACAAAAGATAATAAAACTGGCAAAGGCTATTGGGAGAAGAGCACTGAGTGATTCTCTCTTTGTCTTGTTTGATTACAGTGACAGACCTGTTTTTAGGCTGCTGTCACTTTAAGACCGGATCCAATATAATGACTGACGTGCATCCGATTTTCTCCCTATTGTTTACATTCATTTAAGATATGACCGACTGTTTTTACGTAATTACTCGCCAAGTGTGTATTTGATGGGTAAAGTGCAGAAGAACTGAAGCGGGTGCTTGAGCACTGACAGAAAACTGTTGTACACGCGCTTCAGAGGGCTGCCCGTCAGCATGCCAGTGCTGAATTCAGATATCTTGCATGGTTCATTACAATTTTGCAGATCTAAATGTAGCTTGCTCAGGTCAGACCACAGATATTACACAGAAACGATAGTTAGATCTATTCAGCAAAACTGACAATACTGTAAGATAGATTGATAAACCAATAAGTTAGGCCTAGTCTGTCAGCTGCACGTGATCTGCAATCATCTCTGATCAATTAAAACATGAGCTAAAAGAAAAAAAGTCTGAAATCGTTGTCAAAACAACACATTAGTGGATTTTTGCAAAACTATAAAGAGTCAAGCATTTTATTGCATTACATGATCATTTCTTACACAGACACCATTATCAGCTGTCGATTAATAACTAAGTTAACCTAATCAGCTATCGATCTATAAATAGCATTATCAGCTCTAACATGATCAGCTATCGATCAGAATAAAATGGTAATCATTAACTATCATTTAGTTGCGCTACGAAATTGAGTAAGTATTCAAACGAATATCATGTACAAAGTTAAATAACTTCACCTACCTGATTCTCACATGAAGAGTATCTTCTGTTTGTTCAGAGTCCAAGCGTGTGGAATTAACGGTTTAAAGCGCCGCCCGTGGTGATCCGAATCCGTGGGCTTTTAGCAGCTAACGTTAGCCATCGTCAACAAGCTCAACATGCCATCACTGGAGACATCCAGGGGTTAGGGTTAGATGAACATCACCTTCATTTAGATTGAGCAGGCTTTCAGGGACATGAAGGGCATCTCTCCATAGAGGATCAGTGTTTTGGTCCTCGGGTGTGTCCTGTTCTTGTGCCATTCCTGGATCTGGCCCCTGTGGTAGAAAACAACCTTGAAGTGCTGGTGCATTGACGGGTCCTTCAAATACTCCCTGAATGGCTCTTAAGGGCCTATTCTGCATCGGCAACAGCTGTACAGGAGTGCTAAATCCCTCAGTGCGCAGGCCTTGATTGTTCCAGCGACAGCGGAAAACTCAAAGATCCCTGTTTATTCTCGGGAGGTAAACATACTGCAAAGCCCACATGTGCAGTTCATTGTCAGGATCAATAATCCCCTCCGACTCCAGGAATGTAAAGAGGCCATGGTACACATTTATCATACCGGTCCAAAGATCACCCCAAAACCTCTCGATCCTCTGATTGTGTGTACTCTAAGAACACTCCTGGTGCCCATCCCATGAAGGACAACCCCACAACCCCAATCCCACAACGCACTTGTGACGGCACACTGTACTGGGTGACTGCGGTGTTGAAATGTTGCAAGACTGCTCCGATTCTTGTTGGATGCAAGGAAAACCACAAGCCGGCTGTAGCCATCAATGGATCCACGAACCACAATTCACCAATCTTTTTTATTTTACCAGGCAGCTTCCTATAGTTTAATATGAATATGAAGGAAGATTATATCGCTGTTAAAGTTAGAAAAATGGAAATCCCTGAATGTTTTCATGTGTGAGGTGTTGGAAGAGGTATAAGCCTTTTGGATTTGGTAACTTGGCTATACAAAGCAATACTTTGATACAAAATCTTACTATGAGACTATATAATATGGATTATGAACAATGCATGTAGTATTTGTCTACCTTAATGATGTATGGGTCCAACACAATTACCACAATTTCCAGTCTAATCAACTGTAAACATGATGGTTGGATAAATACCATTTAAAATATCATATATATATAAACTTGAATTCCATAACTTTTTGTCGGCGTGGTCTGACGATTACTAATTTTCATGAAAAACGGAGCAACGGCCTAGGAGGAGTTCGGAAAAGTAGGTTTCGGAGAATACAAAATGGTGAAATGTTTGAATGATGCAATCAAATCGTCCTGAGCTATGGAATCAGATGAAAACAAGAATTTTCTTTCTAGCCCTTACGGTTAAAAAGTTCTTGGTATAAACATGAGTGAAACTTTGGACAGATGGTGTGTGTTAGAGGTATTGAGTTAGAGACACCAGATTTGCAGTGGTGACAGATCAGACTGTCCTCTAGCAGTGTGCCAAGTTTCATAACTTTCCCACAAGCGGTTCTATGGTCTGCCATAGAATTCCATGGCAGAAGAATAATAATGAGAACGTCAACGATTTCAAGAGGTGCCTACGCACTTTCAGTGCTTGGTCCCTAATAAACGACGCACTCGCACTTTCAGTGCTTCGCCCCTAATTAACGGAGCACTTTCAGTGCTTGGCCCCTAATAAACGACGCACTCGCACTTTCAGTGCTTGGCCCCTCATAAACGACGCACTCGCACTTTCAGTGCTTGGCCCCTAATAAACGGAGCACTTTCAGTGCTTGGCCCCTAATAAACGGAGCACTTTCAGTGCTTGGCCCCTAATAAACGACGCACTCGCACTTTCTGTGCTTGGTCCCTAATAAACGACGCACTCGCACTTTCAGTGCTTCGCCCCTAATTAACGGAGCACTTTCAGTGCTTGGCCCCTAATAAACGGAGCACTTTCAGTGCTTGGTCCCTAATAAACGACTGTGGCGAACAGGACGGCCGAGGGACGTGAGAGAACGGCGCGAGGCCGGTGGTGCGATTGCTAATGAGCAACACCTGTGACGCACACCGGTCTCGCATCTCTCACGGAGGAGCGGAAGCATAAAGGAGGAGCGACGACGTTGATGATCGAGAGAGGAACAGGCTTGTATTTTAGTTGTGTTTTGTTTTTGTATTTTATTTTAGTTATATTTATTTTCGGTAGCCAGCAGTCGTCCGCGAGGGGCTGCTGGCGGTATTTTTGTTTGTTTGTTTTATTTAAAATAAATCATATTTTGATTGTTCGCCGGTTCCCGCCTCCTTCTTCCCTGAACATTGCTACACTGGTGCCGAAACCCGGGAAGAGGGAGGAACGCGCTGTCAGAGAGTCCTCGCCGTTGTGGGGAATCCGCGGTGCCATCGAGCATGGTGCGCGAGTCGCCGCCGCTCGCCGTGGGCCGGAGCCTGCTGCCATCCGCCGAGCGAGCGGAGGAGCAGGGAGCGGGGGACTCGCGGCCATGGACGCTCGAGGCGGGGCGCTGGAGTGAGTTGCCGGTGGGACGGTCGAGCTCGCTGCCGGCCGCCTGGGTATTGGAGGGGCGGCTGCCATCCGGGAGGGAGAGGAGGAGTCGCCGCCGCTCGCCGTGGGCCGGAGCCTGCTGCCGTCCACCAGTGAAGGGGAGGAGCAGGGAGCGGGGGACTCCTGCCGTCTGCCCAAGGCACCCGAGGAGCCGTCGCCGTCCACCGGGCGGCGGAGGAGCGTCGAGCCGTCCACCGAGGGCTACCCAGCGTCACCGCCAGGCACCGCGGAGGAGATCGCCAGCTGGTGGGGGACCAGATGGCAGCGCGTTGTGGGAACCGGACCAATTTTTTTTTTTTCCTCTCTCCCCTCTCTCGATCTGTCGCTCCTCATGCTTCCGTCTCCGTTTCCCTCGGTTTGTCTGTCCATACTCCCCAGGGATCGCCGCCGCCGGGGGGGGGAGTAGGCACAGGCTCGTGGGTACCCCCCGGCCTGTGAGGGGCGATGGGGGTATGTGGCGAACAGGACGGCCGAGGGACGTGAGAGAACGGCGCGAGGCCGGTGGTGCGATTGCTAATGAGCAACACCTGTGACGCACACCGGTCTCGCATCTCTCACGGAGGAGCGGAAGCATAAAGGAGGAGCGACGACGTTGATGATCGAGAGAGGAACAGGCTTGTATTTTAGTTGTGTTTTGTTTTTGTATTTTATTTTAGTTATATTTATTTTCGGTAGCCAGCAGTCGTCCGCGAGGGGCTGCTGGCGGTATTTTTGTTTGTTTGTTTTATTTAAAATAAATCATATTTTGATTGTTCGCCGGTTCCCGCCTCCTTCTTCCCTGAACATTGCTACAACGACGCACTCGCACTTTCAGTGCTTCGCCCCTAATTAACGGAGCACTTTCAGTGCTTCGCCCCTAAAAAACGGAGCACTTTCAGTGCTTGGCCCCTAATAAACGACGCACTCGCACTTTCAGTGCTTGGCCCCTCATAAACGACGCACTCGCACTTTCAGTGCTTGGCCCCTAATAAACGGAGCACTTTCAGTGCTTGGCCCCTAATAAACGACGCACTCGCACTTTCAGTGCTTCGCCCCTAATAAACGACGCACTCGCACTTTCAGTGCTTGGCCTCTCATAAACGACGCACTCGCACTTTCAGTGCTTGGCCCCTAATAAATGACTCTCTCGCACTGTCAGTGCTTGGCCCCTAATAAATGACGCACTCGCACTTTCAGTGCTTGGCCCCTAATAAACGACGCTCTCGCACTTTCAGTGCTTCGCCCCTAATAAACGACGCACTCGCACTTTCAGTGCTTGGCCCCTAATAAACGACGCTCTCGCACTTTCAGTGCTTGGCCCCTCATAAACGACACACTTGCACTTTCAGTGCTTGGCCCCTAATAAACGACGTACTCGCACTTTCAGTGCTTGGCCCTTAATAAACGGAGCACTTTCAAGAGGATCTTCACACCATCGGTGCTCGGGCCCTAATCAATCATTACCTTGTGAGCTTGTGGTAACCATCTGGGTGCCATAGAGATTTTGGGCCAGCTACGCGGTATGTTCTGTGCTGTAGTACAGCCGCATCTGGATTATTTCGGAGCATACTCGCCCTCAACCTCCTCGTTTGAACAAGCACACGTGCTGAGCTTAACTGAGCTCTCACAGACGCGGGTCCAAGAAGATCATCTTGACCGACAGCATCGATGACCATGCTGTCAAGCTCCTGACCCGTAACCCGTGCATAGCGTCTTGAACAATTGAGATGAAAGATTCTGTTTAAAAGGGAGGTTTGGACAAAGCAATTACTTTAAAATGTTAACCATTTAGTTTTCTCTCATTTTTTTATTTGATAAATATCTTTCAAAATCTAACCAAAATCTAAGGTTTTCTAGGGGAAATATTTTTTTTAGTCTGTTTGTTTCACACAGCCACCATTTGTATATTTTGGCCCTATTAAAGTCCTTTAAGCTGCACAGATGCCCATGTGTCCACTCTGTAGTTTTTGGACAGACACTGGTTGTGATGAAAACGAGACAACTTCACCCTTTCACACTTATTTTGTTAATTTGGATATTTTCTAAGACATTACAAAGTCATGAGTTCTGTTTTTAACCCTGTGCTCACATGAACATTTACAGTAGTTTGATGGCATGCACAGTGGCCCTCATTTATCATTCTTGCATGGAAACGGGCGTATATGTTGGCGTGAGATTATGCTTACACTCTTCTCACCGCCTGATTTATGAAGCCCTATCTAAGCAGAGACAGAGTTCAAGCAGAGGACAGAGGTCAAGCAGAGACAGAGTTCAAGCAGAGACAGAGGTCAAGCAGAGACAGAGGTCAAGCAGAGACAGAGTTCAAGCAGAGACAGAGTTCAAGCAGAGACAGAGGTCAAGCAGAGACAGAGTTCAAGCAGAGGTCAGGCAGAGACAAAGGTCAAGCAGAGACAGAGTTCAAGCAGAGACAGAGGTCAAGCAGTGACAGAGTTCAAGTAGAAGACAGAGTTCAAGCAGAGACAGAGGTCAAGCAGAGGACAGAGGTCAAGCAGAGACAGAGGTCAAGCAGTGACAGAGTTCAAGTAGAAGACAGAGTTCAAGCAGAGACAGAGGTCAAGCAGAGGACAGAGGTCAAGCAGAGACAGAGGTCAAGCAGAGGACAGAGGTCAAGCAGAGACAGAGGTCAAGCAGAGGACAGAGTTCAAGCAGAGACAGAGGTCAAGCAGAGGTCAGGCAGAGACAAAGGTCAAGCAGAGACAGAGTTCAAGCAGAGACAGAGGTCAAGCAGTGACAGAGTTCAAGCAGAAGACAGAGGTCAAGCAGAGACAGAGGTCAAGCAGAGGACAGAGGTCAAGCAGAGACAGAGGTCAAGCAGAGGCATAGTTCAAGCAGAGGACAGAGGTCAAGCAGAGACAGAGGTCAGGCAGAGACAGAGGTCAAGCAGAGACAGAGGTCAAGCAGAGACAGTTCAAACAGAGGTCAGGCAGAGACAGAGGTCAAGCAGAGGACAAGCAGAGACAGAGGACAAGCAGAGGACAAGCAGAGACAGAGGTCAAGCAGAGACAGGTCAAGCAGAGGACAGAGTTCAAGCAGAGACAGAGGTCAAGCAGAGACATAGTTCAAGCAGAGGACAGAGTTCAAGCAGAGGTCAGGCAGAGACAGGTCAAGCAGATACAGAGTTCAAGCAGAGGACAGAGGTCAAGCAGAGACAGAGTTCAAGCAGAGGTCAGAGGTCAAGCAGAGACAGAGGTCAAGCAGAGACAGAGGTCAAGCAGAGGACAGAGGTCAAGCAGAGACAGAGGTCAAGCAGAGACAGAGGTCAAGCAGAGGACAGAGTTCAAGCAGAGGACAGAGTTCAAGCAGAGGACAGAGTTCAAGCAGAGGTCAGGCAGAGACAGAGGTAAAGCAGAGACAGAGTTCAAGCAGAGACAGAGGTCAAGCAATGACAGAGTTCAAGCAGAGGTCAGGCAGAGACAGAGGTAAAGCAGAGACAGAGTTCAAGCAGAGACAGAGGTCAAGCAGTGACAGAGTTCAAGCAGAAGACAGAGTTCAAGCAGAGACAGAGGTCAAGCAGAGGACAGAGGTCAAGCAGAGACAGAGGTCAAGCAGAGGACAGAGGTCAAGCAGAGACAGAGGTCAAGCAGAGGACAGAGTTCAAGCAGAGGACAGAGTTCAAGCAGAGGACAGAGTTCAAGCAGAGACAGAGGTCAAGCAGAGACAGTTCAAGCAGAGACAGGTCAAGCAGAGACAGAGGTCAAGCAGTGACAGAGTTCAAGCAGAGGACAGAGGTCAAGCAGAGACAGGTCAAGCAGAGGACAGAGGTCAAGCAGAGACAGAGTTCAAGCAGAGACAGAGTTCAAGCAGAGACAGAGTTCAAGCAGAGACAGAGTTCAAGCAGAGACAGAGTTCAAGCAGAGGACAGAGTTCAAGCAGAGGACAGAGTTCAAGCAGAGGACAGAGTTCAAGCAGAGACAGAGTTCAAGCAGAGACAGAGTTCAAGCAGAGACAGGTCAAGCAGAAGACAGAGTTCAAGCAGAGACAGAGTTCAAGCAGAGACAGAGGTCAAGCAGAGGACAGAGGTCAAGCAGAGGACAGAGTTCAAGCAGAGGACAGAGTTCAAGCAGAGACAGAGTTCAAACAGAGACAGGTCAAGCAGAGGACGGAGGTCAAGGAGAGGACGGAGGTCAAGGAGAGGACGGAGGTCAAGGAGAGGACGGAGGTCAAGGAGAGGACGGAGGTCAAGGAGAGGACGGAGGTCAAGCAGAGGACGGAGGTCAAGCAGAGGACGGAGGTCAAGGAGAGGACGGAGGTAAAGCAGAGGACGGAGGTCAAGGAGAGGACGGAGGTCAAGGAGAGGACAGAGGTCAAGGTGTGTGTTTATCGATAGATTATGATATCTGCATCTGCAGTTCTTTTGTCATAAATGCAGTTTAAATACTGTGATGCGAGAGCGATATGAGAGTTTCCCGTCCACTGTGAAGTGTTTGCCTCCTCATCACACTACTGTTTTCCTCAGGTGAAGACATACTTTAAAAAAGGTTATTTTCATTTGAAAATGTAATTTTTAGATTAAAACATACTATTGTGGGTGTGGCATTAGATTAACATCGTGTTAAGACATTATTAAAGACACAATCACATTGTAAAAAAGATTTTTTGATTTACTTAAAGTAAGTAGCCTAACCTGGCTGCATTTAAACTAAAACTGTAAGTTGATACAAAGAAAGAGATTAGTTTAAACTTCAAGTATTGTTATCTGAACAAAGTTTGTGAACATAAGCTGATTTGACAAAAAAAAGTTTAGATAAATCATGAAAACAGTTTTTTACAGTGTAGTGACAGACAGCACTGATTAGAGTCAGAAACATCATGAGTTATGTAATCCTATTAAATTATGACCAAGCAGTGATTGTGACGTTAATAGTCTTACAGGTTTTGTTGTTTTTTGATGTAACTTTGAAGTCGCAAATTGATAGATTCATGTTCTTTTAACACACAAAAAAGGAATGGTTTGATATAGGGCAGATTAAACATATTGCCAATCTAGACAATTACAGTAATATAATGTTTGTCTATATTCTAAATTCATTTAAATTAATATGATCTGATTAGTTGAAATGATTTGATTTGAAATTAAATATTCATGGATTTACTTGATAGGTAGTGTAAACCTATTGTATGTATTGTAATTGCCTACCCTAGTATACAAACAATTTATGAAATGTTTTTTTTCATCATCAACCGGATTGTTTATTTACTACAGTTTTATTAGACTCTCAGACTCTAGACTCTCAGTAAAAATATATTTGAAAGTTATACTTTTATTCAGCAAGAATCCATTAAAGGGATCAAATGTAATAGTAAATACTTTACATTGTTACACACACACAAAATGCATTTTCAAATAAATTCTATTATTTTAAATGTAGTTATCAAAGAATCCTAAAATGTTTTTTATCTGTTTCTACAAAAATATGATGCACTCTGATCAAAAGAAATGTTACTTGAGCCATTTACACCAAATGTCATCATAGTAGAATACATTTTAAAATATTTGAAATATTATAAAATATATGATTTGAATATGTTACAGTTTTACTGCATTTTTCCCCCATTTCCTGAACTTCAAGAGCAGAACCAGATTTATTTGTGAAATTTTCATGGCCCATGTCAGAAATCACAGTTCGAACATTCACATTTGTCAACAAGATTGTTTGGAATTCATCGATTATACATCCAGACGGTGCTGTTGTTGATGTAAGAGCGATGTCCCCGTGGTGGAGCCCTCAGACGGCCCGGTTCGTGGAGCCTCTGAGGTGTAACTGCAGGCTCTCCTGTAACTCTGGCCTGGACAGACGGCGCTTGAACTCATCGGTGGTGAAGTAGTACATCACTGGGTCCAGACAGCAGTTCAGACTCGCTAAACACAAGGTGACCGGATGAACATGGAGGACTGTGACCTTTAAGGCAGAACTAACGATACCGTTGGATTTGGTCAGAAAGTCCAAAGGGAAAGTTATGTGATAGGGCACAAAACAGACCAGGAACACACCAGCACAACTCAACACCATCTTGAACGCCTTGTGCTTTTCCCCAGTGTCCTGCGGCACGCAGGGTTTCTCTCGCAGGCTCGCAGCGGTCAGGCCCGTGCAGGTGACCACTACCGCCAGCGGGAGGACGAAACCCATGAGTTCTGCCAAGGTCACGAGGGACACTCCTAGTTCTTTGCTGAGTTGCATCATGGGTAGCTCAGAGAAGCAGCAATAAACATTCTCATAGTTTCTTCGTAGAAGAGGGAACGGCAGACACCCGAAACCCACCAAGAGCCAGCCGAATAAACACCAGCTGCGGTCCCGGCGTCTCTTCGTGCCGTCGTATCGCAGCGGCTGGAAAATGAGTCGGCAGCGTCTCAAACTGATGCAGGCCAGGAAGAAGATGCTGGCATACATGTTGACATACTTCACATAGAAACAGACCATGCAAGCAAACTTGCCAAAAGGCCATGAATTGTTCAAGTAGTAGTAAACGCGCAGAGGTAGAGATAACACCTGCAGCAGATCTGCGATGGCCAGGTTGATCATGAATATCACAGCCTTCTTTGTCTCCTTAATGTAGGCATAAAACACCCAGAGAGCTAGAACATTGCCAATCAGTCCAGGAACAAGAATGACTGTGTAGAAGACTGCGTAAATTTGATGCTGATAATCTCGTATTTGTATTGTTTGGTCCGCAAGAGAGCTATTGCAAGTGAATGTGTTGACACTCATCTTTTCATCTCATTTATCTGCAATCTTTATTGAGTTCAGCTTGGCATGACACTGTAGTTTTGGGATGGCACACGTTGTTAGACAACTCTCAGCATCCAATAGTCCAAAAATGCACCCAGTAAACACTAAAATACCTGATCAAAATGAGCTTATTTAAAAAATCCCACAAATAGTCTTCTGACATTGTAACTTCCACATGCAACACACACGAGAGTTGTCCAGTTCTGAAAGACAGCAGACGGCTCAAGTTAGACACAATAAACATTCCTATGGTCTAACATTGGAAGGAACACTATGGGATGAAGTTAAGCTCAAAATTATGAACAAATACATGCACACAGTTATCCATGAACTCCACTTATGTTGCAAACGTATCCTACCGTCTACAGCCAGATTGCGCTCAACTTTGGAGAAATTCAGAATTAAATCAATGTGAAGATTTGTGCAAATGGAGAAATGCAAAACATTTTCTTTAGTGTTAATTTTACCAGCAGCTATATCACCCTGTAGCCCAAGACTGGTTTCCCACTGAAGCTGAGCAGGGTTAAGGCTGGTTAGTACCTGGATGGGAGACCTCATGAGAAAACCAGGTTGCTGCTGGAAGAGGTGTTAGTGAGGCCAGCAGGGGGCGCTCACCCTGTGCTCTGTGTGGGTCCTGACGCGCCAGTGTAGTGATGGGGACACTATACTGTCAAAGAGCACCGTGCTTCGGATGAGACGTTAAACCGAGGCCCTGACTCTCTGTGGTCACAAAAAATCCCAGGATGTCTTTCGAAAGTAGGGGTGTAACCCCGGCATCCTGGCCCAATTTGCCCATTGGCCTCTTTCCATCATGGCCTCCTAATTATCCCCATATATATACTGATTGGCTTCATCACTGTCTCCTCTCCACCAGTAAGCTGGTGTGTGGTGGGCGTTCTGGCGCAATATGGCTGCCGTCGCATCATCCAGGTGGAGCTGCACACTGGTGGTGGTTGAGGAGATTCCCCCTTTCTATGTGAAGCGCTTTGAGTGCCGAGAAAAGCGCTATATAAATGTAATGAATTATTATTATTATTATTAATGTTTTAGAATGTGTGCATGCAATATGCATCAGGTAACATGCGTGTTCATTGACGGCTTTTCTGAGTCCATCCTATTTGAATCCATTTGAAATGTTAAACTTTCATTCCATGGCTTTCAGATTACTTATAATTACTGGTGTGTTGCAATTTTTCAATGTAAGTATCTCGTCCTGTGGTGTACATGGTCATGGATGTTTTCAGCTGTTCCTATATCATATAAAGCAGCGGTCAGGAACCTACGACTCTCGAGTACACCTGCTTTCACAAATCATTCTCTTCAATCATCAATCTCTCCTCTTCAAGGAGATTTAAAAGAATTTGTCAACTAGAATCTAGTGTCATTATAAAAGACCATTATTTTATTTCATTCTTACCAGTAACCTCAGGAGCTCAGAATGAGCCAGAATGAAAAACATGTTTTCAATGGATCCCGCTGAGGTGAAGCTAACACTAGGGCAGTAACCTGTCGTTCACAAACTACAATCATGAAAGTTAACATGTAGGGATGCAACGATTACAGATTTTGTAAGTATGATTATTGTCTGAGAAATAATCACGATTTAACGATTATCACGATTATTATGCATCAATTAGTTTCACAACACTACTAATATATAATATCACATGAACACTCAACACTAGATTTTAATGTGTAATTTATTGCTGTCACAATGCAGTACAAAATTATAAAACGACAAACAATAATCAATCTCTTCCTTTGGAATTAAAGAGAAGTGCTTTGTAAACATACAGTATTTTTCTTTTAAAAATAACAAATTAAGTCAAAGGCTGCAGGGCTCTTTGATTGAAATAGATTACGATACCACATTGTGTGGCTTTTGATTGTCATTTACAGTCAAAAGGCAACAAGAGAAGCAATGTAAGATTGCTTTCCTAGCAATAATAGGATGAGAAAAGCATGCGAAGATCTGTGGACGATTTTTTTATTTAAAAACCCGCTTCTTTTTCTCTCCACTTTAGCCTTGATGCCTTTGAGTATTTTAGTAGACCACAGCTACTATAATAGTTTACAAACGGCTGAAACTAGAAACGTTGGGTGTCAACATGTCGACGCTAATCATGACTCGCGGCCGCTAGAGAACTTCCTCAGCGCGGATTCCCTCGATAGCTGGGGCGTTCACTCCTGTGGGGAAAAACTCATGGTACAGCATTAGGTTTAAACCTATACTAATATCCATCGCCACCTGTAAGCTCTTTCAGTACCTGTGATCATCATGCCAGTATTTTATTTTCAGAGTTGTCTAATTCGAGATGTACTGTGGTAAAAATAACAACAGATAGCGCTAGTAGCTCACGAAGTGCAACCATTTTACGTCATCAGAATAATGGCGCCTCATATATCAAAATATGTATAAAACGATGTGATTTTTTAAAATAAAATACCTCTTTGATGGGTTTTCTACTACATATTTCAGTAAGAGGCATCATTTTCGTTATTTTAAGCCATGCATGTCTTAATAGCCAGGGATCCCTTTAATGGCTGAAATGCAGTTAATTGGTACGTTAGTCCTAGAAGTCTACACGGCCCTGATCTTATGTTATTGTTTTACACTGGGCATATTAAAACTACAAATCCTAACATTTACACAGACAGGAGAAAGCAATATGTTATTAACCCTCTGGGGTCTGAGGTGTTTTCTGGGTCCTGAAGTGTTCTGACATGCTCTGACATTTGTGCTTATTTCTGATACTTGTGACATTTTCATGGCTAAAGTCTGATTACACTGTATTCAGCACAAACTCTGCTACAGTAATATGTCAGTAGCATGTACGTAAAAGTTTTTAGTTTTGAGATAATGACGTTTATGCGTGGTTTGTGAAAAAACAAAAAAAAACATTGTAACTGAAATAAGGTCATAAAATCCATACTGATTATTTCTTCACAAGACTTTTGAAAATTGAATCACGTGGCCTAGAATATTTGCTCCAAAACTATGTGAAAATCATCCTGACTACTCATTCAGATATCACAATATAATGATTTAAAATTTGTAAGACATGTTTGTGTAAAAAAGCTTTGTGTGAGGAGGCTTGAACCATACACACACACACACACACATATATATATATATGAACACCAGGTTTGTTGTGCCTTGTATAGGCTACACACAGTGCTGCATAAAATAATAACAATAGCTATAGCAGGCGGCCCATAAATAGTTAAAAAGGAACACTTCAATAACACTACACTAGATACAAATATATTGACTATCATATGTTACTTCAATCTCATTTCATAACATCATAACGAATGGAAACATTTGGAGTAAAAACAAAGCATAATGTGTGGCGCGTTTTGCTTTCAAACTGACTCACAGCGCGTGCAGAGAACAGTTACTGAAGCATCGAGCTGCTCCAAACTATTAAACACTATTAAACACTATTGTTACCATATTATACATCTGCAGTTTGAGCAGATATCCACAAACACAGTATTAACAGTAAACACGGGTCTAAAATGATAATATTCACCATGTTATGAGTAAACACTCATTCGAGCGTACTTTTATCATGCTGTGTTTTATTATCAAACATAAAAACATCCTCGTGTTGTACATGTACATACATTTAGCATGAAAAGGTTGCCTACCAGTCTAGTTCACATTTCAACATGTCTCTGTCTATATATAGATACACATACATGTACACATTAGGCTTTTTACTCCAATCTCATAACGTACATTTTAGTCTGGCACCAGTTTAACATGTCTTCCCTTAATCTTCTCATCTTCAAATCGCGTTCTTCTAATTCTCCTGGGGTAAATCCAAGTGAAATAGCACAAACACAGTCTTCAAACTCGGTGAGCAGAGAGGAGTAAGTTACTGAAGTCTCTGATTCTTTGTTTTGAGGTGATGAGGGCGTGTTCGGCTCTGCGTTCCTCCGCGTGCCTCATTTGCGTGTGAACAGCTCCGGCGCGCGTGGGTGTGGTCACATTAATGTTAACTTAAATGTTCACTGACTGAAACTCTTGAGAGCCCGTCACATTCTGTTTACCGCTACTGCATGGATTTCAAGTGAAACGTTTATATTTAATACCAACTCAATGTTTTATGAATTATCTAGCAACGTAATTGAACTCGGTTATTATTTATTACCTTTGCTTGAGCGTTCAAATCTGGGTGGTGATCCCACAGGTGCTGCATCAAATTAGATGCATTGGCTCCTTTAGCGGAAACTTTTTTACGGCAAGTTTTGCAGACGGGCGATCCGTCTTCTTCAATTACACCGTTGTCATTCTTCGTGTAACCAAAATGCTCCCACACTGCTGACTTAAGGCGTTTTTCCAGTGGAAATAGAGCGTCGCTGCTTAGTCGCTCTGCCATAGTGGCTGATGAGCACGGCACTTTAAGCTGGTGCACCGCTGGTGTAACTCTGTTTTCGTTTTGTGTGTGTTTGTTGCAAAAGTTCCGTTCCGTGCAGAACACTCGGTGTAGAATAGTCTTTACGATAACTTAACCCTGACGTTTTAAAGCGCGGTTAATTGTGAAATCCGGTAATCGCTGCATCCCTATTAACATGTAATCATTGACTTGACAAGAGCGATAGAAAACGCCTCGATTACGACTACAACCTCGGTTCCCTGAAGAGGGAGAGAGACACTGCGTCGATCTGGAAGTCAATAGTAATAGCACCTATCTGTAAGACTGGTGATTCTATTAATGTAACCAATTATAGACCTATTAGTATTCTTCCAGTGGTTTCCAAGGTAATTGAAAAAGTAATGTGTAATCAAGTAAAAGAGTTGTTAAATCTTGGTTATTTTCCACTACATCCTACGAGTCACGGTCTCAGCCTGTGTTCCTGTCTTATGTGAGGACTTGTGTTATTCCCTGTCCTGTGCCATGTTTTGTAGGTTTTAATGTTGATTAGTCTCTCCCGGTGTGTCTTGTTAGTTCCCTTGGTTACTCACTCTGGTCTTCTTATTAATATAAATAAAACTGTGGGAATGTATTTTTCTATTAGAAGAAATGTAGCTTTAGCGTAAGTTCTGCCGGGAAGACTCAATCATTACGTCACTGATTACCTTCTCTTTATCCAATCGTGCTCTAAATACTCGTAGTATAAAAGATCGAAATTTACACATGTTTGAGTTCAAAACAATGCAAGGAATATGATGAGATGAATGATCTGGTACAACAATATTTATGTCTTAAATATAAAATAGTATTCAAATATTTACAGACAGCTCAAAAGATCCAAATACAGGAAAGACGGGAGCAGCAGTATAAATACCACATTTTCAGAACTCAATATTAAAAAGAACGTCAGACCACTTAGCGGTTTACACTGTGGAACTTTTATCTATTTTACTAGCACTCACGTGGATAGAAGAGTTGGGCCTAACCAATATATCATCTGTCAATGGCATCGTTAATAGGTATTGCAAATTGCAAATCTGTTTGTTGGCCTGACTTGATTTATGAAATCTTTCATAGTCTGTATAGATTACAAAATCTTAATATTACAGTGTGTTTTATGTAGGTCCCATCTCATGTTGAAATAGAGGGTAATGAAGCAGTTGGTCGTATGGCTAAAAAGGCTCTTAAGTCAGAACTGCAATGGACAGTTCCATTGAATAAAACGGAAATGAAAAGTGTCATTAAAATAAAGGTCAATAAGTTATGGCAAGGGCAATGGGAAAAGGAGACCAAAGGTCGTTTTTATATAAAGTGCAGACGCAGGTGGTTGGAAGCGAAGGGGAGAAACGGTGATCACAAGATTTGGACATACAGGTCTCAGTCACAATCTCAGTCGCTCAGGGAAACACGCAACTGGACTATGCATGAATTGTGACAAAAGAGAGACTGTAGAACATGTGTTGCTAGAGTGTGAAGCGTACTGTCACAGTTCTGCCACCCTTGTCTGGGTTTTCTCTTGGTTTACTGACAGAGCTGTGACACTCCGGTTTGTCATGTGTTTGTGTTTAGTCTGGTCTGTTGTGAGCACATGGCTGTCATGGTTTTTCCTTGTGCTCTCCAGTCAATCGTCAAACCCCGCTCATCTCGTTATTGTTTTATTTTCCCCACCTGTTTGCCTTGTTACCTTCTGTTTGGTCCTCTATTTAATCTCCCTGTGTTTGCAGTCCTGTGCTGGTTTGTTGTCATTGTTTTACCTTGAGTTATGTACCTGCTGATGCCTGTCCTGTTTTTCCCCCGTGAGGGAGTTTTGTTTATGGCTTGTGTTTATTTGTTTGTTTAATAAATGATCCTTCTTGCACTTGAGTCCTCGCCTCACTTTTGGACCATCCCGTGACAAGTAACAGCACAGAGAGATGGAAACGGTTAGAAAACGTCAAAGAATTAGGATATACACATTTATCAGTAGAGGGTTTACTTTCTTTTTCTACATTAAAATATCGGCATGGCCAGTTCTCATGAGGTACCTAAAAGAAACAGGTCTATTTGATAGAATTTAAGATCATCCAATTATTTTATTTTTTATGTATATAAGCATATTGTGTTAACTTGGCTACTTTGCTGCTTCCTTCACCAACGGTTGAGTTCAACCGGCGACTGCGGTGCCGTGGCAGTTTTCTTAAAAACTGCTGATGCAAAACATACTGCAACGAACCATACTGTAACTCTTTATACAGTGGGACCGGATAGCTCGTAGCAAATACTGTGGCAAAGCGCAACCAAAAATCGTAACTGATCACAGTGCAGCGGTAAATATTTTCAGCGTCGTCGATTCCCCACACACACACACACAGGCAGTTTACTATATTTCAAGTAACAACTGTGGTACTGAATAGAAATAATATAGCACAAGAGCAACAGAAATATTAAACCGGTTTTACAAATAGCCTATATATACATGCGCTATATTCACAGCTCGCGCTCCTTGTATCTGCCCATTCACCAGAGAGCAAGTCAGTCTTTGGCTGCTATGCATATGCTGTGGTAGATGTAGACCTATAAAATAATGACAGTAAATGACTAATTTACAAAAGTGCTGAAATTACATAACTATTTTACACATTTAATTAAATTCGTATGATTAAGATGTTTTCTTTAAGATCTACAATAATAGGAAACGTAGTACAATAGTTGTGTTTAAGGTTGTATCTTAGGGTAATATTCTTCTCTGCTCGGTCATCTAAATGCTATTATTCCTCAAGGCAGTGATTTATCTCTCGTCAGTTAATGATGGCCTGCTCCGTGCCCATTTAAGTAACCTGATCCAGCTAGACATAGGGTGCATGTCCGATGAATTTCCCAAGCCCGCTTGGGCTTCGGTTTGCCCGTGCAACACAAAGATGATGGCCTGTGGTCCACGTGAAACAATAAAAAATACAAAAAATTCCGATATTTGTTCTAAAATATTTTTCTCTCTGTTATAAACTGCCGGATTCACTTCCTCTACCGGTCTTAGGGGGTGGCCCCGTCCCGGTGGATTTATTCCTCCACCTAATTTTGGGGGTCGCTGCTCCCCTATATGCAGATTCCAGACCTTTATATCAGATTGTGCTTGCTGAGCTGTTAATAAATGAAGACTGGTGTCAGCATTATTCTCCTGAGTCTTCCTGGAAGAACTGATGTGTATCAACCAAACATTTTATTTAAAGGAGAAGCAATAAATAATGTTGAGTATTTTAAATATTTGGGTTTGATTATAGATGCAAACTTACATTTTAAGAAACATAAAAAGGTTTCTAGAGGTGTAAGGCATCATGTTTTTACTAAGCATCAGCTAAACTCTTTATGCACACATTGATTCTGTCACATTTATCATATTGCACTACAAGACCACTGTATCCAGCTAACAGCCCATGATGGGCATGGTCCCTGATAAACTAATCCAATAAACAACAACAAAAAATTCTCATATCCAAGTTATTTTCTGCTACCATGTCCCTTTAGGCCCCGTTTACACTAAGGGGAAACGCAGATATTTCCCTGCGGTTTGGCCTCTCATTTACACCAAAACGGGTGTGTGCACGATGTTATTATTGGGGGGGGGGGTTCGTTTCTCTAAATACCCGGCTATGTGTAAACGGGGCCTTAGAGGCTCCGTAAAATCCAGATTAAACACTGTAAAAAAATGCTGGGTTGTTTCAACCCAAATTCGGGTCAAACATGGACAACCCTAACCGTTGGGTTACATTTGTTTATTACACTTTTAATCCAAAATCGGTTTCTCCATATTTGACCAAAATTTGGGTTGAAACAACTCAGCTTTTTTTTTTTTTGAGTAAAGACACACATTCACACATTTGGAAAATAATAAATGATCATGATTTGTGTAAAATCAGTTTCAGCTGAACTACTAATACTAGAAATATAAAGAAGCCCAAATGAATGAAGTACTGATGAACAGCTCTGGGTTACTGAACGCTTTTGTCAAAGATTTGTTTGGCAAACAGTAACCATCTGTTCTATGTCTAACATTATGATGCAAGTTTGATCAAATATTAATACATATGAACTGAATTAGTCATGGTGCTAAACAGATAAGACCGATGTAGAGTTAAAGTATTTCTGTAATAGATAAAAGTCAAACCACCAAAACAACGTAAATCATTTATAAAATCTTGGTTTGAATTCACAAATATGCCTCTATCTGTACTAAATGCTGCACATTTGTGTAATCCTGAACTTTTGGTCGGATTAGTTTGAGTGTAGAAATGCAGATTGTTTAATGTTTCAGAGATGAGCAGATATACTGAGGACTGGGGCTTATTCATTCATAGCCATTTGTGTGTGGGTTTGAAATGGCAAACATGAATCAAAAACGATGAAATGTACAAAGACGTCAATGAATGCACACGTCACCTGATCCACGCCTTACTGGTTGCTTACACTAATTATGATGCACTAAGACTAAATGCATAATTTGTGTTTACAAACATGGATCCATTTGTACAAGTCATTGCACATTCATTGTGAATTATGCAGATAAAAGTTGTGGATGGTTAGATACATTTGCAACATTTCTCTAATACATGAATAACAGTGTCATGTACATTCTGAACACATCATTTGCATTCCTGACCACCTGATTCAAAGGTTTATAGAGGTTTGTGTGTTTTCAGAGAGTGTTGTTTTTCATATTCAATATTAGGCAAAACTGCAGTGCATCCTGACCTGTGCACGCACACACACGCACACGCGCACACACACACACACACACACACACACACTCCTGAGGGCAAACACACACTTTCTTTTGTTTTTTTGGTCACAAATATTCAGTATGGTAATGCAAGCCTTTTTCCTCCTTGAGATGTGTGTGTGCTGGTTCGTGGGTGATGTGTGAATGAGCCCGTCATGTATCTGTGTGTGGGGCTTTCCACATTCAAACACTGCACTAGATCACTAATGCTTCACAGAAACATCCCAGTTCGCTGCATATTACCAGAAATACTGAATGCATCATTTTCTGCTATTGATTAGGATAACACTTTACATTAAGGTTCATTAGTTGACATTATTTAACTACATTAGTTAGCATTAACTAATAATGAACTGCACTTATACAGCATTTATTACTCGTTAATGTTCATTTCAACATTTACTAATTATACTTGATTAAAATCGTGTTAACATTAGTTAGTGCACTGTGAACTAACATGAACAAACAATGAACAGCTGTATTTTTATTAACTAACATTAACAAACACAGTAACAAATGTTTTGCTCATGGTTAGTCTGTTAGTTAATACATGAACTAATGTTAACTAGTGATTCTTACTGTAAAGTGTTACCTTGCATATTGATGTTACTCTCTCAGATGGCATAAAAATGTTAAAAACTTGAAATCCTACAAACCAGCGGGATCTATAAAATCTAAATATGCTGATTAGTATGAGAGATATGATGAGTTTGCTTAAACATTTTGGAAAATTAAACAAGTTATGGATATAATTGGAACGGATTAAAATAATATTGTTGTGAATAGTGTGTTGAAATAACTGTCCATGTGATCAGGCATAAAGGTTAACAGGGTAAAAGTTACGCGGAGAAAGAGCACATTCACTGAACTGAACAGATACATGTCCTGGACTCGGTTCATTGGAAAGTAATGGACAGAATAAATATGTTTCTAGATTCCCTGAATCTCATCAGATTTGAGTTCATTTCTGGATTAGCCTCATGCTGCAACTACTGTGACACATTTGGCTAAATCAACTGAAAAATATGATCTAAATTAATCTTTGTGTAGATGTATGTTATCATTATTATTCAACTTGGCTTCTCTAGTATCGTACCCAAAAGAGAGCGAGTGAGTGTGCCAAAGATAGGATGGAGATCAGTGTTGAGCTAATGATGGGCTGATGAAGATCTTCACCCACTGAAGGAGAGTTTAAAAGAGTACTGTACCTTGTTCTCTCTGAACGATGTGATCTCAGCCGAAAGCTTCAGCAGACCTACTCCCCGCTCCTCAGTGTCTTCATCACTCCCGCTTCTACCGGATGGAGAGCATCACCTTTCAAACTCCTTCCCCCCCTATATTTAAATATACATTATATTATCCGGATGGTTGTACTTTCTGTTTCTGTGTGGCTCACACTGACAGTTTATTTCTCTGTGTGTGTGTGTGTGGTTTCCTGTGGGGGAGTGAACAGCGTTTCATACTCATACAGCCTCATACTTCTGCTATTTCTCCCTCACTCTTGCCTGATCTGGTGAAACACAGAATTCTCCTGAGATGTGTTGGTTTTGCTTTGCTTTACTGTTGTTTTAAGGCATTAAAAAAAAACAGCATTGTACACTAGTAAAGGGCCGTGCACAGAGCTTATGAGGGGCATGTGTTGAAACTGAAAAAGAGCACCCCTCCCTTTTTATAATTATTTATATTAAGATTATTAAGGAAGCCTACATAAAAGGAAGAAATGGTCACATCTTCATGACAAATTCTATCATTACTGACAGGGGGCGGAGTTATCAGGGGGCGGAGTTATCAGGTTTACTGACAGGGGGCGGAGTTATTAGCTTTACTGACAGGGGCGGAGTTATCAGGTTTACTGGCAGTGGTTGGAGTTATCAGGTTTACTGACAGGAGGTGGAGTTATCAGGTTTACTGACAGGGGGTGGAGTTTTGAGGTATACTGACAGGGGGCGGAGTTATCAGGTTTACTGACACGGGGCGAAGTTATCAGGGGGTGGAGTTATCAGGTTTAATGACTGGGTGGAGTTATCAGGGGGTGGAGTTATCAGGTTTACTGACAGGGGGTGGAGTTATCAGGGGCGGAGTTATCAGGTATACTGACAAGGGGCAGAGTTATCAGGGGGTGGAGTTATCAGGTACAGTACAGGGCCTTGTACAGGGCCGTGCACAGAGCTTATGAGGGACATGTGTTGAAACTGAAAAAGAGCACAGGGGGTGGAGTTTTCAGGTATACTGACAGGGGGCGGAGTTATCAGGTTTACTGACACGGGGCGGAGTTATCAGGGGGTGGAGTTATCAGGTTTACTGACAGGGGGTGGAGTTATCAGGGGGTGGAGTTATCAAGTATACTGACAGGGTGCGGAGTTATCAGGTTTACGACAGGGGGCGGAGTTATCAGGTTTACTGACACGGGGCGGAGTTATCAGGGGGTGGAGTTATCAGGTTTACTGACAGGGGGTGGAGTTATCAGGTATACTGACAGGGGGCAGAGTTATCAGGGGGTGGAGTTATCAGGTATACTGACAGGGGGCGGAGTTATCAGGTTTAGTGACAGGGGGTGGAGTTATCAGGGGGCGGAGTTATCAGGTATACTGACAGGGGGCAGAGTTATCAGGGGGTGGAGTTATCAAGTATACTGACAGGGTGCGGAGTTATCAGGTTTACGTCAGGGGGCGGAGTTAACAGGTTTACTGAGACAGTTTGAGGATGAACAAGATTTACACAAGGCGCCACGGTCGAGTTTACTCAACAAGATGCGGCACAGAATAAAACGGACGATTTTGTCAAATAGGGTGTCGAATTCCGTTCGACCTCCCCTCCACTAGTTGGCAGACATGTCATACTTCATCCCCGACTCAAAAAAACATCATGCTTCTATACAAAATCTTCGAGCTAGAGCGCATTGAATCAGTGAGAACAAAAGCAGAGCTAGTGTGTGAGTGAGCCATTTTATCGACCCTATAGCCTATTTCTTTCGAATTTTTCACCATCCACTTTAAGTGATTTGGATGACTTAAAGTTGAGGTGCTCAGGTTTTACACAATTTGCTTTCTTTTTTCCAAATTATTTGAAAAGATATTATAGCGTGACGATCGCAATTATTCTCCCTTCGAAGTGCCCTCCGAAAGGATTATTTATGCCAGTTGGGACGCAGCCTTGGTTTTGTTTGTGCAAAGAAACGATGAGTGTGCAGGTGAGTTGCTTTGTTAAATTCCCAAAGACAAATTGTCATAAAACAATATTTTACAAAAATTAATTTAGGGGTTTACCCTTAAATATTAAATTGTATCTGTACTATAGCCTACACATATACGCAACATATGCAGTGCTTAGCGCTAAGGAAACGTAGGCTAATTTACATACGTTAACAGGCTATTTAAAATATTACACACTCAAACCACAGTATTTTTTATATATAGTCAATGAATGAAGAAAATTGTATAAATAAGCAGTTTTGTGTAGTAGAATATAATATTCTCATGGCGTTACAAGAAACAAATACATATGTATTGTTTGCAAAAGTATTTCAGTGAAGTCTGCTGGGGGGAAACATAGGCAAATAAACAGAATTATTTATTAACACAAGTTATGTCAGATTAAATTAAACAAATAATAGAAAACACAGTATCCAAACTGTAAAATATTAGCCTACCATCCAAACATATTCTGAATTAAAAGTTCTCTGACTTCTGCTCCTGCAGGATGCATTCTGCCTTGATGTGGGTTCAAAGGATCATCATCAGAAACAGCATCTTCCTCTCCATCGGCTCCAACGGCACCAACTTCCTCCTCAGGAAGCTGGACATTTTCCCTGACTGCAATGTTGTGGAGAATTGCAGTAACCACAATAACAGAACAGCTTTTGGTGGGGTTAAGCTTTAGGCCACCACTGGACTTGCTGATGCAGCGAAAACGTTGTTTCCACAGTCCTATAGTCCTCTCCACTATAGAGCGTGGCCTGATTAAACCTTTCCTCTGCAATGGTGGCTGGATGCTGCACAGGTGTCAAGAGGTAGGGACGAAGAGGATATCCACTGTCTCCCAGGAGCCAGCTATCACCAAAGCCACCTTCTTCAGCCATCTGGCAAATTGCAGAATTGGCCCATGCAAAAGAGTCATGTGTGCTTCCAGGCCATTTTGCCACAATGTCAGTGAACATTCCCTGGTGATCACACACTACTTGAACATTAATGGTAGCCTAACCCTTCCTGCAAATGTACAAGGGCTCATTTACCTTAAGGCTTAATACTGGGATTAGGGTGCCATCAATGATGCCAATCACTCTGGGGATGTTGTCAATAACATAGAATTGTTGATTGGCCAGCTATATTTCCTCAGGAGTTTTGGGGAAAACCATGATGCTCTTCATCAGCTGTAACAGCAAAGGTGTTACTGTTGTCACAGTTTTGCTGACTGAAGCCCTTGCTGAGCCCCAGGCCATCACCCACCACCTCCATAAAACCTCCAACAGCAAAATAACGCAGTGTAGCTAACAACTGCACCTCTGGACTTAAGGCGTAGTTTCTTTTTGTTGCCCTCTGAAGGTGTAGTTTCACTATCTGAAATAATTCAAGAATCTTGGTCCTTGGAAGACGGTATTTTCTTAAAATTGCATCATCAGATAGTGAGTCAAGAGGGGTAAAATTTGTCCTTATGTGGGCATTTATATAAACTGATTGACTTCTCAGTCGCCTTCTGTGCTCCAGCTGTAAGAATCTTTGTAAAGCTGCCATTGTTGAGCACTTGAAACACACACTGTTTTATTAGGAGAGGCATTAGTACACCTGCTTTTGATGCACCAGAGTTAATAGAAACACCTTAGCTAATAATCATTCTAAATTAATTTAATTACTACAATTAATTATTACCATCTTTGATTTGTAATAGTAATAAGGTACAACATTAATATATTGTATATGTTGATTTGGTTTAAAATAGGCTGTTTTCATTCTGTTATTTCATATTTTTCATTCTTCTCTTAACAATGGTCTAAGTACTTAAGAGTGTTTTGTGTTATATTTGGCTTATATTGTCATTGATGATATTAATGTTGTGAATTAACAAAATTTCATTTACTTTATGGTTTATGTTATGGTGGCTCACCACTTCAAAATAAAAGTTACATTCCATGTTTCATTATCAGGCTTGGTCACATTATTCAGGTATTTAATAAAGGATGACATGGCATGGTAAACATGCTTCAGCTTCACTCAGTAATGCCTGCATTTTTATGTGGCATTAATATACTACTTTGAGTCAAGTTACAATAGTATGCTCTTTAACTCATATTAAACTGAATGCCCAGTGTATTAGAAAAGCACTTGAAATGCATAACATTTTTTATTTATTTGTTTTTCAGTTCAACTGCTGAAGGGTTTTAACTTCATCACTGAAAAACAAATTGAATGCCATGCACCACACAGCTTCACCAGAGCTCCATTTGCTAGAACCAGTCTGTTTCCACCTCCCACGACAAGGAGTTGGATTTTGGGAGACAGGATGGCCAACAATGTAGCCCAAAAAAAGGGGGAAAAAAAAGAAAGAAAGAGGGTTACATCTGTGGATCTGAAAAAGAAAAAAGATGACATGGCTGTCAGCCACACATGATTTGACTTTCCATACTGAGTAAATAACACAATTTTCACTTACTGTCGGTTGGTAGAAACATGGTTAAAGAGGGCTTGCTGGCTTGTTGTTGCAGGAGTTCCAATTTAGTCCTCCTATAGGCCATAACCTCCTGATGATGTTGGCCTTGCTGCTCCCTCAGGACTATCAGTTCTCTCCTGATTCCCTGGAGTTCAGATAATTTCTTCTTCTCCGACTGAAGCAGCTTCTCACTGCAGCCACAACGTCCCCTGTTTCTCCTTTGGCGGGAGATTAATGGCTGGTTTTCTGGAATGCCAGAACGACGTTGCCCAGCACATGAGGAGGCCTCAGACTCAGGGGAGTCAGGAGAAGGGAGCAATAGCCCAAGACCAGGACTCATTGGTGATGTTATAGGTGCAGGTTGAAGGGGTTCTGATTTTCCAGGGCCAGGGTGGAGGGGGTCTAATGTTCCAGGGCCAGGGTGGAGGGGGCCTGATGTTCCAGGGCCAGGGTGGAGGGGGCCTGATGTTCCAGGGCCCGGGTGGAGGGGGCCTAATGTTACAGGGCCAGGGTGGAGGGGGCCTAATGTTACAGGGCCAGGGTGGAGGGGGCCTGATGTTCCAGGGCCAGGGTGGAGGGGGCCTGATGTTCTAGGGCCAGGGTGGAAGGGGCCTGATGTTCCGGGGCCTGATGTTCCAGGGCCAGGGTGGAGGGGGCCTGCTGTTGCAGGGCCAGGGTGGAGGGGGCCTGATGTTGCAGGGCCAGGGTGGAGGGGGCCTGATGTTCCAGGGCCAGGGTGGAGGGGGCCTGATGTTGCAGGGCCAGGGTGGAGGGGGCCTGATGTTCCAGGGCCAGGGTGGAGGGGGCCTGATGTTGCAGGGCCAGGGTGGAGGGGGCCTGATGTTGCAGGGCCAGGGTGGAGGGGGCCTGATGTTGCAGGGCCAGGGTGGAGGGGGCCTGATGTTCCAGGGCCAGGGTGGAGGGGGCCTGATGTTCCAGGGCCAGGGTGGAGGGGGCCTGATGTTGCAGGGCCAGGGTGGAGGGGGCCTGATGTTGCAGGGCCAGGGTGGAGGGGGCCTGATGTTCAAGGGCCAGGGTGGAGGGGGCCTGATGTTCCAGGGCCAGGGTGGAAGCGGCCTGATGTTCCAGGGCTCAACTTGAATTCAAAGGCCTGGTTGACGCACATGCATCTATGCCTCCAGGGATCCCTTCCAATGCCTCAGGCCCCAGGATGGCCAAAACTTTCTCTTCCTCTGCGTCAGTGGAGGGACGGAGTTGATACCCCCACCAGTCTTTTTTGCATCCCTTCTACGTGCTGCAGCCCTCCGTTTTGTCACACTTGCGAAGTCCGTCCACTTTTTTCTAACTTCTTCTGGGCTTCACTCATAACCATAGCCAGCAGCATTTTTTGGGTGATTTCTGCCCAGGATTTTTTTTTTATCAGCATTTGTAACACAATTTTCACCTTTGAAAATAGTTGGATTATATTATTCTCCCCCTCCTCCAAAAGAACTGTAACTTCATTTTTCGAAAATTGTGGTTTTCGCGTCATTTTCAGACAGGTCATATGAACACATAGCTGTATGGCAAGGGGACTTAAATAGCTAGGCTAAAGATCTTAAGCAACATATGCAACAGGTGTCCACAATAGTATAACAATCACAGAGTTTTTAAAACCCATCATTTATTTTTATTTTAATTGTGCTGATCTATCAATATTCAATAAGAAATTAATAAATATGAAATTGTGAAATTAATAGTTATCGATTTTGGGATGAGAGAAGACAACATTGTGTTTATATTTGTATATATTTCATTGTGCAAAGTATGAATGTTGAGTTGTTAACGTAATTACTCCACATCGTCACTAAGAAAGTGCAATCGAAAAGAGAAAAGAACCAAATTTACAGCAGGTGGCGATATGTGGTCATACCACCAGTCCACCACTAGATCGAAGAAGAAGAAGAACGTCATAACGACAGCTCCAACCAATGTGGTTCAAACCATGGATCTGCGACACAGGTGACCAGCTAGTTGATTTCTTTAAAGATGCATCGTACTATGGTAGTTAAACCAGTGGGTTGCATCGTTTTACAGGAAAACCACCCCAGACAGGTCTTAAGACCTTTATTAAACGTCTTGGGCTTGTCTCGGCCTCAGACTAAGAGGACTCTGGATTTAATCTCAAGACTTGTTCAGACCACAACTCTGAGGATATCACTAAATTGCTGGTGCATTGTCTGATTTATTTGTTAACGTGATTTAATGTAAAACTTACTGCTTAAAATTCAATCAATATCTTCTAACGTGATTGCTTTTGTTACTGTTGAGCCGGGTTCAAAATCAATGCAGGATTGTCTAAAAAATTATACAAATGTCCACAAATTCAAGATATGATTACAAAAAAGTACTTGTATGAGATCTTATTTTTTAATATTATAACTAATGATATAATTAAGCTATATCACAAGAGCGAGAGAGCTGTTTTCACGAATATGAGGATGACTGCAAACGTGATATTGATTTTATACAAACATTGAATAAACAAGAATTTAATATTAAGTAACTTAATTTTTAGACACAAGTTTTTGCTATTTTAGCAACGACAATAGTTCCAAACGAATCCATAGCAGAACCTGAGATTCTGAGATTCTCTCTATTTGTCATCCCTACTTCATGCCCCTCATAACACCTATCACACAAGATCAAGTAATTTGATTAAATTTAGTACAATACTACAAAATACCCTGAAACTTACATCTCTGATCCCAATCTCCTCCTTTAAGCAAAACCTTGAAAATTACATAGTTGACTCTTGTTCCTGCTGACAATCATGAACCATATTTATACACATATATTTAAGCACTCTATTCCTTTTCTTTTTCCCCTTTGTTGTCTATCTTTTTAAATTCAGTTGCTTGTCCTATGTGTTATGTGTTTGACTATTATTTATTCCTGTAGCCTCTTGGCCAGGTCATGTTTGTAAATGAGAAGTGGTTCTCAAACAGTTTACCTGGATAAATGAAGGTTAAATAAAATTAAATAAAAAGAACCGTTGTGTGTTTCCGAGGAACATTCGGTGTTCCAATGAATCGGCTGCTTTTAACAAACCGGTTGAATAAATGATTCCGTGAATCATTGTCCCCACCTACTAGTGGTTTCAGTTTCATATTCATAAAAGTAGGCCTATCATTTTATCTTTTTATCATATTTCTATGTAATGACTGAGACAAATCAGACACAATTATTTGTTATATGAAACAAATTATCTTTAAAACTCAGTCTTGGATCTGTGGTCTTATCCCCCCAACAAGGGCAAGAAGGGTCTTGGTTACCATGACTACGATCAGATAAGTTGTTTTTATTGCTGTTAAAAATTGGGTCACGTGGAAAAGCAGAGGCCATAGAAAAGACCCTCAGCCCTTAAAACAGACCTTTTTTTATTCCATTTATGGACGATATGATCTATAAATGAACATACACCCCAGGACACTGTGTGAATGGTTTTCTGTTTAATGTCTTTGATACTACAGTATATATTTTATTATCAATGCAACCCCACCTGTATCGTGTCTCCTATCTAATTAATCCTCTTTAAATGACTCACACTTTAGTGGACATCACCTTCTCTTAGGCTATGTTTACACGGAAGCGATCTGAAGAGAAAACGCGAAAGTGGCATTGCGTTATCACTTTTTATTCTGCGTTTAGACAAGCGTTATGGGGGGGAAATCCACGTGCATATGGTGACGCAAAAGTGTGTGAAATTCGATGTAGTGTGCACTCCAGGCGGCTAGGTGGCGATGTGAAGCACTGACACACAATATCTAAGAATATTTTGTACAACTGCTGAAAAGACTCTGTTTATCAGAGCTGAGAGGGCAACTTGAAGGTCCGACGTATGGAAATAATCCGACATGTTGGTTGTTATGTTCCAAACAAAAGGCACATCCGATAAAATATTTTTACATTTTCACCTGGAATCGTTCTCGTGTAAACAGGGCCTTAGAATACTGTGTGTGTTTGTTATATCTATCTGAGTATAAATAGACACAAACGGCAAGGCATAAGTCTAACCACACTTGAGATAGCGTCATAAATCCTCCCAACAGAGGAATCTCACGCTTAGAAATCTACCCTTTCTTATTGTTTGAGCCAACCCTGAAAGGCGGGACCTTTCTCAGGCTTTAAATGGCCTCCATACAAGCCCTTCCCTCTCTTGGCCTTCTCGGTACGTTCAGGGTGCTGTGCTATCCTGCGTGGCCTCAGCAGGCCTGGACTCACAACCAGCCATGTGCTCATGGGGAGAGAGAACTTACCAGAACAGAGTAGAACTAACCATGCAAGTTCATCATATCTTCTTTATCCAATGGAGAAGAAAACGATTGCAACTTCAATGTTTGACACTCACGGAACCATCAACATCCTTTTTCAGGAACTTCAAGAAATGCTTTCAGTGCAAAGGCCATGCAAGTATACATTTAATGAGGTGCTCTGAAAATGACAAGCTGGTTCTTTTCATTGTTAAATGGATCCTCTCCATAGGTCTATTTCCTGCTTCCGGTTTCATTCTGTCACTCACCACTTTACCGATGTATGTTAATATGTTTGTGATTTAGTTCATAAAACTTGTGCACAACACGTATTTGGTTCTGATTCTCTGCTTGCAACAAAGTTTATTTTACATTTAAAATTTTATTGCTGTACATGCTAAGAAAGATTTATTTTTAATTGGACGAACAGATTAATTGATAGTAATTTTAATTTAGCTACATCGTTAATCCAATTAACTGACCCAAATATTCATTATTAGTTAGTTATGAGTTATTATAAATATTTCCCATTTGAACTAACTCGTTACATCTATATTCAAAATGTTATTTTTAAAACATTAATCTCAACATTATTTATGCAGGTATAATTAAACCAATTCAGATGCAACGTCTGTGCCAACTCTGCAACACAAAGATGAATTTTATTGTTAGTGTTTTGATTGATAACAGCTCTATATAGTGCCTTATTATTCTCATTTTATTTCTTGATTAAATATAAGCAGTGGCGCTTCTAGGATTTTTCTGTAACAGGGGCCATTAAGGGGCCACATGTTACATTCAAGCACACAAAATAATTCATTCAGTATAAATTATTTATTCAATAAATTTCGGCAGTCATTCCTTTTTCAAATGCTCTAATAAAAAATTATGAGCCAGTAAAGTTCTTAATGATTTTTTTCATTTATTTATACTGTGCATAAAGGACACAATGCATAAATCACACACATACACACACACACACACACACACACACACACACACACAATAAAGTACAGCACAGTGATTAATTAATCAAATACAATACAATTTACAGTGTGGATATATGTATACCTCCCAGCCTACACATCTCATACAGTACACGCTAATAAGGTAAAGTGCAGCAGAGCACAGCAAATTCAGAACAAACAAAGAGGTATTTTAAAATGTACGTATGTTACCATAACACTTTTTCCAAATACAATACAATTTACAGTGTGGATATATTTACCTAAACATTTGTTTCTTATTTCTCATCTTTTTCACATATTGTCAGAAAAACAAATTGCAATTTAAGCCCTTTTTTGATGAGATAAACAATTTTGAACATGCAAAGCAGCATTAACATTCTGTAGAAGGAGCAACAACTTGCACCTCCCAGCTTTAACATCTCTCTCTCTCTTTATCTTTCTCTCACTCAGTTTCTTTCACTTGCTCATTCACACCTATATACACACACCCATACACACATACACCTCAAAAAAAGAAGAATTCTCTGATTGCTATGCTTGGAGCTGAAACGCCTGACAAATTCATCCAACTCTAATGACCTGGCCCGTCGGGATTCAATGCTTAGGACACCCAAGTGACTCAAACGGGCATCACCCAAGGTTGTCCTCAAGTGGTTTTTAATAAGTGCTAGAGCTGAAAAGCGTCTCTCACAAGAAGCACTGCTTACCGGTATTACTACAGCAATCTTGCAAAGCCTGAAAAGCTCACGGAACCTCTTTGAAAGGCTTCAGAAAAGCAACAAACTCAAGGACGTGGTCAATCTCTGCATTCCACTTATCTCTTTCCTATCCAGCACTCTCTTGATCTGATACAGCTCATTTGACAAGTCCTCAACATTTGAGTCAAGAGTCTTTGCAAAGGAAAAAAAGAGCCTCTTCCTGTAAAAAGGTAACACTTTGTGGGTGAAGTGCTTGCATTCCCTTCATAATTTTGCAGTTGGGTTTAGAGAACCGTCTTTGCAACTCGCCAGCCATTGAATCAAGCACTGGGTAGTACACATGTCTCTTAGGGTGCTTTCACACCTGTAGTTCGGTTCATTTGGTCCAGACTAAGGGCGAAAAATTATACTTTGTATCATTTTCAGGCATTTTGGTTCCTTTTCACACCACACTGATTGCTCTGGTCCGAATCAAATGAGTTGATGAAACGAACCAAAATGCAGTCACGTGACCACATCCAGATCACTCGTTGGCCAGAGGTAACTGAACTTCGATTGGTCAGAATTAACGTGCAGGAAAATTCCAGAGCTCCCGTAAGTAAACAAAGAGGAGGAAAATCTGCCAGACAGCGTTTGAGTATGGAAAGACGACTGCGTGGGCTGATAGTATCCCTGGTCATAGTATATTATATAGTTTGTCTACACCACTTTAGACATACTATTATATTTCATAATGAATCAAGGATGCGGCTTGAACAGAATGTTTTAATGCACTGCACGCGGCGAAGGAGCATCGCAAGTCACTTCAGGAGGAGGCGTGCATTAATGTTTTTTTTTCTTTTTTTACATTTTATTTATAGCAGTTTTTTATACAAACACAAAACATATCCAAGTCTCACAAAATGTTTACAAAAAGAATGTTATACATAAAATAAAATACACCCCCATCCCCCGCCCGCACCAGACAGAAAGAAGGAAATTACACTTTAAATCACTTAATCAAACTTTAAAAAAAATAAATAAATAATAATAATACTTTGAGAATGGAGTGAAGACATACAAGAGATAAGTCATCCATATTACATACAGGTCCTTCTCAAAAAATAAGCATATGATGATGATGCATTTTATTTATAATGCGCTTTTCTCCAACCCAAAGCGCTACACAGTATGGTAAACAAATATAATATAATTAAAAACAGAAAAATCAAACAACGATATACAAGATAATGCCAGACATAATACACTTCAAAGACAATAAACATTTTTAAAAAGATGGGTCTTTAAAGACCTCTTAAAGCAGTCCAAAGTTGGGGAATTTTTTTATCGCAAGAGGAAGTTTATTCCACAACCGAGGGGCAGTAACCGTAAAGGAGCGACCACCCATCGACTTTAATTTTAATGTGGGTTGCTGTAGAGTAGAAGAGTCAGACGAGCGTAGAGGACGATTTGGAATGTAAGGAACAACTAGATCACAAAGGTATTCCGGTGCTATCCCATGTATAGCTTGTCCCATGTATAGCTTATCCCATGTATATGTTAAAATCAAGATTTTAAAATCGATACGTGCCGTTACTGGAAGCCAATGGAGTTCGTAAAGAACAGGGGAAATATGCTGCTGAACAGTTGTGTGTGTTAATACACATGCGGCCGAGTTTTGGATATACTGTAGTTTCTTAATATGTTTATCAGGGAGACCAGAGTATAGTGCATTACAGTAATCCAGTCTCGACGTGATAAATGCATGAATAAGCTTTTCCGCATCTGGCAGTGATATAAAAGGCCGAATTCTGGAAATATTTTTTAGATGAAAAAAAGCAGATTTTGAAACCAATTTAATATGGGCATCAAAAGATAAATGTGAATAAAAAAACACCTAAATTTCGCACCTGTGATGCTGGGGCCAATAAACCAGAATCAGTGAACAGGTTTTCACAGTTAAACTTGTGCAAGGCTGTCAGCATACCAACAAGTAGAAATTCTGTTTTTAATTCATAAAGTTTAAGATAATTGGCATGCATCCATGACTTTATTTCTTCCATACATGCGCTCAGAGCTGTGATTGCAAGATTAGGATCCGATAGTGCGTTAACATAGATCCGCATGTCATCAGCATAACAATGAAACCCCAGACCGTATTTTCTAATGATGGCACCAAGTGGGAGCATATACAGGTCCTTCTCAAAAAATTAGCATATTGTGATAAAGTTCATTATTTTCCATAATGTAATGATACAAATTTAACTTTAATATATTTTAGATTCATTGCACACCAACTGAAATATTTCAGGTGTTTTATTGTTTTAATCCTAATGATTTTGGCATACAGCTCATGAAAACCCAAAATTCCTGTCTCAAAAAATTAGCATATTTCATCCGACCAATAAAATAAGTGTTTTTAATACAAAAAAAGTCAACCTTCAAATAATTATGTTCAGTTATGCACTCAATACTTGGTCGGGAATCCTTTTGCAGAAATGACTGCTTCAATGCGGCGTGGCATGGAGGCAATCAGCCTGTGGCACTGCTGAGGTGTTCTGGAGGCCCAGGATGCTTCGAGAGCGGCCTTAAGCTCATCCAGAGTGTTGGGTCTTGCGTCTCTCAACTTTCTCTTCACAATATCCCACAGATTCTCTATGGGGTTCAGGTCAGTAGAGTTGGCAGGCCAATTGAGCACAGTAATACCATGGTCAGTAAACCATTTACCAGTGGTTTTGGCACTGTAAGCAGGTGCCAGGTCGTGCTGAAAAATGAAATCTTAATCTCCATAAAGCTTTTCAGCAGATGGAAGCATGAAGTGCTCCAAAATCTCCTGATAGCTAGCTGCACTGACCCTGCCCTTGATAAAACACAGTGGACCAACACCAGCAGCTGACATGGCACCCCAGACCATCACTGACTGTGGGTACTTGACACTGGACTTCAGGCATTTTGGCATTTCCTTCTCCCCAGTCTTCCTCCAGACTCAGGATTTCCGAATGACATGCAACCACTGAGCAACAGTCCAGTGCTGCTTCTCTGTAGCCCAGGTCAGGCGCTTCTGCCGCTTCTGGTCCGGTCACCTCTTCTCGCTGTGCAGCGTTTTTTGCCACACTTTTTCCTTCCCACAGACTTCCCACTGAGGTGCCTTGATACAGCACTCTGGGAACAGCCTATTTGTTCAGAAATGTCTTTCTGTGTCTGACCCTCTTGCTTGAGGGTGTCAATGATGGCCTTCTGGACAGCAGTCAGGTCGGCAGTCTTACCCATGATTGCGGTTTTGAGTAATGAAACAGGCTGGGAGTTTTTAAAAGCCTCAAGAATCTTTTGCAGGTGTTTAGAGTTAATTGGTTGATTCAGATGATTAGGTTAATAGCTTGTTTAGAGAACCTTTTCATGATATGCTAATTTTTTGAGATAGGAATTTGGGGTTTTCATGAGCTGTATGCCAAAATCATCAGTATTAAAACAATAAAAGACCTGAAATATTTCAGTTGGTGTGCAATGAATCTAAAATATATGAAAGTTTAATTTTTATCATTACATTATAGAAAATAATGAACTTTATCACAATATGCTAATTTTTATAGAAGGACCTGTATATGCCCAAACATATTTCAACTCTTAGAAAGATACTTAAGGAAGGGGCCCCAGACTTTATCAATTTGTTTAGAAGCATCAGCTTTAGAAAAACGAATCCTTTCGAGCTTGAGGGCAGCAACCGTTTCAGCCAGCCATTTATGAAAGCTGGGTGGAACAATGGACTTCCAGTCCATCAAGATCACCCTTTTGGCCACCACCATACCAAACATAAGAGACAGTGTTTGAGAATGTGTCAATGCTAATATAGGGTCAGAACACCCAAACAAAGCCAACTCAAAATCTGGACTGATTTCTTCTTCAAAAACGTTTGAGTACCACAAAAAAATATTATTCCAAAAGTCAGAAATCTCGGGGCAAAACCAAAAAGTATGAGCATGTGTCCCATCAAAGCTATGGCATCTGTCACATAATGGGGAAACTGAAGGATAAATTTTATTAAGTTTAGATTTGGTATAGTGTAATCTATGCAACATTTTAAACTGAATAAGTTGCAATCTTGCATTAATAGAGCAGTTATGAATTCGCTTCAGTCCTTCTTCCCAAATCTCATTTGAGATATTAATTCCCACATCATTTTCCCATGCTACTTTGATGTGATCTGAAGAGACTGGAGAATGAGATACAAACAAGGAAACAAACGTGTCACCAACTGTTTGGCATTAGGGGGTTGACCCAAAAGACAATACATATTATGATCCTGAGGCAACTCTTGAAACTCATTAAAAGAATGTTTAATGAAATGGCGCACCTGTAGATATCAGAAAAATTGTGATTGGGAAAGATCAAATGTTTTATACAAGTGCTCGAAAGTGGCAAATTTTCCATCTAAATAGAAGTCCTTAATCATAGTCAGTCCTTTGCTTCTCCACAGTGAAAATACCCTATCTGACTGGCCAGGCAAAAAATTATGATTAATTTTTAACCAACTCTTTCGGCTTCTGCAAATGGGCCTTAGAAATTCTATGCGCCTTATAACCCCAAATAAATGGAAAAATGATAGAATCTAATTGTTTAAAAAAAAGAATGTGGCAAATATATAGGCAGGTTCTGAAAAAGATAAACAAAGTGAGGCAGAGTGACCATTTTAATAGCATTGACCCGACCAATTAAAGATAACGGGAGCACCCTCCATTTATCAATATATATTTTTAACTTATTCATGGCTTCTATAAAATTTAGACTGAAAATTTGTTTACATTTTTTAGGAATAGTTAACCCTAAGTAAGTGAAATGGACCTCTGTTATTCTAAAAGGTAATGACCTCTGAAACTGAGCATCCAACCCTTCACCCATGGGCATGAATACACTCTTCTCCCAATTAACAGAATAACCAGAAAAGGAGCCACACACCTCAAGTGATTCCATTAAAAATGGCAAAGCAGAAGAGGGATCACTCAAATATATAAGCAAGTCGTCTGCATATAAGGACAGTTTAACCTCAGAATGACCACATGATATACCCCTGATCTCAGAATGATTACGAAGATGGATGGCCAGGGGTTCTAAAGCTAGATCAAATAACAATGGGCTTAGACAACAGCCCTGACGTGTACCACGTTGAAGAGGGAAAAAAAGCTATGGAAGTAAAATAATGCCAACTGTTTTTGAAACAAAAAGCCTGTTGAATTGCACTACTTGAAAAAAAGATGCATTGCATTAAACATGCTTGCATTTTAATGCATTGTATTTTTAGGTCTTGCTTTTTTGATTGGCTCAAATTCGACATGGTTGAATATTTAAGCTGTGAATATTTCAATTTAAAATATTTCAAACACATTTTCATTATTAAAAATTAAATGATCCATATTCACCTTTCATATTTCACTTCCAAAATATTCAAACTGTTTAAAAATACAACCTATAATATTCAACAGGCAATTTTCGGTCCATTTTATTTCACTTTACAAATTCGCTTCCACAAATTCAGTGGTTCAAATTCGACAGTAAATTCAACATTGACATCCAGGAACTGCAGGAAAAGCAGTAGATTACCGAGCGTAATCTCCATCTGCTGTTAGTCTTCCTCACCAGCAGGGGGTGCAAGCGCGTGTTGTTGACGAAGACCGAGCAACAGTTAGAGCAAGCCATTCATTCATAAAAACACATTTATAGAAATGTAAGTGTATTTGTTAACTTTACAAGGGTTTCCCTCAAAACTTCAGGATTGCTGGAATATAAAGCGCATAATGTAGCTTAATGTACTAATACAGTGATATAAAAGACCAAACTTGCACCTTATTGAGAAGGCTGCGGCTATATTGCTACAGGCAAGCAGATGGACTCAGAATATGAACTTAAAGTGTAAAGTTTCATGCAGCATTTTCCTGTGATATACTCAGTGGCATAGTGTGTGTGTGTGTGTGTTGCTAATACAATGTTAAATCATAAATCAGACGTAGGCTATACAATAACATTCCAATGTCCAGCAATCGATTTAATTGGGTTTCATCTGTCATATTTAATGAGATTTAATGGTCGAGTGGCAGAACTTTTGCCAAGCGTGTCAGAGGTTCTGGGTTCTAATCCGCACTCGTATAGTTTTTTTCCCTCATCAAAACCGATTATATTTATCAGTGGCTGTATATCAACCAGGGAGACGTTTGGTGTGCAGTTTGTTTTGTGATTTCACCGGAACGAATAGAGAAGAGAGTGTCCGCAACCGATTGAAGTGCGCGTCTGAGTTAAGACTGTGCATGAGCCACAAGAGATACTGTATCCGCGCCACTGATCGCAGTGCAACGAGCACTTGATTTCATAAACAAGGCAAGTTTATTTATATAGCACATTTCATACACAATAGTAATTCAAAGTGCTTTACATAGAAGAAATTAAAACAATCAAAATAAATCAGAATAATTAAAACAGTTTAGAATAAAAGATCAAATACAGAAATAATCAAATGAAATCATCATGTTTGAAATGTTTTGAATTGAAATATTCACAGCTTAAAAATTCAACCATGTCAAATTAGAGGCAATAAAAAAATGCAAGTCCTAAAAATACAATGCATTAAAATGCAAGCATTGTTAATGCAATGCATATTTTTGTTTCAAGTAGTGCAATTCAACAGGCTTTTAGTTTCAAAAACATTTGCCATTATTTTACTTTCATAAGAAGGCGGAAAGATAAAGCATTTTTATGATTCGTTTGTAATTCTCACCCAAGCCAAACCGATCCAGCACAAAAAACATAATATAGCTCCATTCTATTCGATCAAAGGCCTTTTCAGCATCTATAGAAAGAACAGCTGCCTTAGATCTCTTACCCTGATTACTGTACAAAATATTTAGCAGGCGACGCAAATGCATTAATGTTGTTAAACAGTGGCATGCTCATCATCCAAAAAAAATACCAACGATCCATCAGGTAATGTTGTGCCCTTTCTCTCTTTAAAATTGTTTAAAATTGTTTTCTGTGAGGATCTGTAAAGCCTACAAGTTCTCATTATAAACATTATTATAAAGTACCAGCTAGCCTAAATGTGTCTAATGTCTCTCTTGGGATAATGCATCATGTGTGGGCTCCTCTTTTCTGCAAGAAATATTTTCCCACACAGACTCAAGATTCAAAGATTTGAACAAATCTAACAAAGCAAATATTTCACTGTTTTGGAGAGTTGGGAGCTAATATGGTCATCAGACCATATTTCTATGAGGCTCCGCACCTCCTCGGAACTCCATGTTTGTCCGCGAGCTGCCATGCTAGTGCAAAATGTCAACAAACATTATTCCTCATCCCATAATGCACAGCGCGGCTGACTACGGCAGCTGGTTTAGTCCAAAAATGCGCAGTTTTCTGACAGTTGGGTCTGTTCGAGTTATGATCACGTTCTCACCACAAACGAACTGCTCCAGAGTTCGTTCGTTTTGGTGCGCACCCGAGTGCGATTGCTGCATTCACACCTGCCCAAACGAACCGCACCAATTCGGAAAACGAATTCTAGTGCGATTCAACCGGACTAAACAAGGCATGTGTGATAGCACTCTTAAAGCTTTCCCCATCATCTTTATTGACTCTACGCTCACCAGATGGTGCAGTTATGTAATAACTGCACCATCGTGTGTTCACAATCGTGTGTTCATCTTTGGCTGCCCCTTCTGTAACATGTTAGACAAAAATTTGGACTGTCTCAGGATTTTGTTGAATGTCAGTAGAACACCAATGAAACTAACATCAAGTTGAGCTAATAAACCACGAGCATCTGTTGCCCGATCACCGCCCTTTTCCTGCCCAATTTGCTGAAGAACACGGTAGGCCTACACTGCTGGAAGTCTATCAAGCATATTGCGACAGGCTGAAAATGTGCATGCCCATCTGGTGTCACTTAATGAAGGCATTTCACGGGGCTGACCACCATACATCTCTTTCTGTATGTCATGCCATTTTGTGTGCACGTAAGATCCTGATAGGAAATTGTGTAATTTCTGCATGAGTGAAAAAAAGCAACCTGCCTCAGTCACCGATTTAACACTATCCACAATCACAATAATTAAGCAGTGAGCCTTACAGTGCACATAAAAGGCATATTTTGTTACCTCCTGAATTCTTGTGCAAACGCCAGAGTGCTTGCCACTCATGACGGCAGCTCCATCGTAGCCCTGTCCAACGAGGTTGCTACGATACTCCAGCCCATGTTTTTCCATGCCTTTTATAATCAGTCTACTTAGACCTGTTGCATCAAGCTGTTCGGCATTCACAAAGTCAAGAAAGCTCTCATTGATGGTACCATTATAATAATACCTCACAACAAAAGACATCTGCTCTTTCTTTTGCAGGTCTTTTGTTTCGTCTGCGATTATGCTGAAGACCTAACTTCCTTTAACTTCCTTGATTATGTCAAGTTGAACCATCTCTGCAAGCATTTCTAAAATTTCATTTTGAATGTTCTTACTGGTGTATTTTGCATTCCCATGTGCATTCATGCGTTTCTCAATTAATGAATTGTGCGGTGCAATCGTGCAACTGGGTGAAAGTGAGGGATCGCTCTAATCGTAGATAAAAAAAAACACACTTCCGTTCCAATTACTATAACAAATCGATTTGCCCTGCTCAGTGAAACACCCACTGAGAATTCTGTTGATTGTGCGCTGGTAATTGGTGATTCGATCACACGGAAAGTAAAAATAGAGACACCAGCCACCATAGTCACATGTTTCCCATTTGAAAGTGCTGGCTAACGCTAATCGTAAATTCTCTAAGATCATTATTCATGTCGGCACTAATGATGTTCGACTCCGCCAGTCGGAGATCACCAAAATTAATATTAAAGAGGTGTGTGAACTCGCAAGGACGATGTCAGGCACTGTAATTTGCTCTGGCCCCCTTCCTGATCGCAGGAGTGATGAGATAGTTGGCAGATTATGTTCACTCAGTCGCAGGTTGTCTGGGTGGTGTCCGCAAAATAATGTAGGATTCATAGACAATTGGAAAGTTTTTGGGGCAAGCCTGACCTGTTGAAAAGAGATGGTATTCATCCCTCCTGGGATGGTGCTGCTCTTCTCTCTAGTAATTTGTCTCATAGTCTTAGAGATAAAACATGACAATCTGGGGCTCAGGTCAGGAAGCAGACAGACTGGCTAAACCGACCGTCTGCTAGCGGCCTCGCGTCACCAAGGTCAGATAAATCCCATCACATAGAGCCTTTTTCACCTAGATATCATCATATAGAGACTCTTTCACCTAGATATCATCATATAGAGACTGTGTCTGTTCCCCGAATTAGGAAATACAAAAAACTTCCAAACCCATTTAAGGTTAAACATTTAATTGATGTTCAAAAAATAAAAAACAGATATAAAACAGATGAGCAAATGATAAAGCTTGGGTTGCTGAATATTCGATCCCTTACTTCAAAATCGCTCATAGTTAAGGATATGATTTCAGATTATAATCTAGATGTGCTGTGTTTGACAGAAACCTGGCTAAAACCAAACGATTACATTACTTTAAATGAGTCAACCCCACAAGATTACTGTTATAAACATGAACCTCGTCCGAAACGCAAAGGGGGAGGTGTTGCTGTAATTTATAGTAATATTTTCAAAACCACTAAGAAATCTAGTTTTAAATATACTTCTTTTGAAGTGTTGGTGCTTAATGTAAAAATATATAGTGTAAACGATAAATCACGTTTGAGAATTCTACTGCCTACTGTATACAGGCCACCAGGGCACCATAAAGATTTTATCAAAGAATTTACAGACTTTCTACCAGAATTAGTATTGGCTGCAGATAAAGTACTAATTGTTGGTGATTTTAATATACACATAGATAATGAAAAAGATGCATTGGGATTAGCTTTTAAAGACATTGTAAACTCAATTGGAGTTAGACAACATGTGTCAGGACCCACTCATTGTCGTAATCATACTCTAGATCTAATATTATCACATGGAATAGATGTTGATGCCATTGAAATTCTGCAGCAGAGCGATGACATCTCAGACCATTATCTAGTCTCATGTAAATTACATTTAGCCAAGGCTGCAAAGCCGACTCTGTGTTATAAATTTGTTAGACCTATAACTTCTGCCTCTAAAGATTGCTTTATCAATAATCTTCCTGATCAGTTTCATCATCTCAGCATCCCGGATAGGTTAGAAGAACTTGATATTGCAACAGAAACTTTTAACTCTCTCTTTTCCAGAACTTTAGACGCAGTTGCTCCGTTGCGCTTAAAGAAGATGAAAGAAAATAGTCCAACACCGTTGTAACAACATTTAGTTTTACATTAAATTAGCTCAAATTATATATATATAGGGAATTTTAATAATTAATCAAGAATATGATTAATATATTGCATATTACAGTTAAATTATCGAAGTTGAAAATAGATTGATTGTACACACGAATGATCAATCACAACGAATTATAATTTCTCATTCATATGTCAATGGTCCACTTTCAGATCGATTATATGAGATAACCTTTTATGGAGTTAATTTAGCTATCGAACTGTTTGTCCAGCAAACGGCCGTAAGATTAACTTATCAACTTCTCAACAAAGTTATCCCTTCTTATAAACTCCAAGAAATATCAATTTTCTGGCCGTGAACATTCATTTTCCTGTGTTTATAAAATTAGACTACGCAACGTAGTCAATAATGAAAGCTTTGTTGCTAGGATCGAGATCTCATTGACTTTGTAAAATGAGCATTTTAGACAGAAGGCAATCAAGAATATAATGGTTTTAATAGTTGGACTACTAATACATCGAACTACAATTCACACAGAATATATGTATATACACCCGAAACAAACAAAACGAAAAACATTACAAACACGAATTAAAATAGGATGAGAGAGAAAGATAAACATGAGAGGGAGAGAGAGTTGGGAAGAGAGAGAGAGAGAGAGAGAGAGAGAGAGAGAGAGAGAGAGAGAGAGAGAGAGAGAGAGAGAGATCCGTAGGATCACAGCTTGGCAAAATTCACATGGACATTTAAACCTTTAAGAGACAACACGGAAAAACAGTCTTAATGCTCTAAAATCTTGGTAACTCAAATATACTTGCATATAGTTCTCATGTGTCTGAGCCCTACGGCGTGTGTGAGCTGCTGGTCTTTGTGTGTTCCGTTGGAGCGTCACGTGGTTTGCTGCGGTCTGGAGCGCGCAGTTTCAAAGAAGGCTTAAAGGTCTTTGACGTAAATTACCAAATAAATAATTCAGACTAAGTTCATTTCTGGTGAAATGAACAAAGGAAAAACAAACTTAAGCAAAAGAAAAGAAGATGAAAGATCCCCCAGGGCGGGGGATCACGAGTATGATGGTTACATCGGATCAAGGAGAGAGAAGAGTCCAGACCAAAGTCGAAGTTCCCTCGAAGAAGGGAGTTCCCCCAAAGATGCAGTTCTTTCTCCCCCCTCCTTACTCTTACTTAAAACTAAAGATGAGGTGCTTGGTGGTCTTCTTTAAAGACACTTCTGTTTACCCCTCCTCTGGCGTGAATGTACCAATCAGCTGGGAGGAAAGTGTGCGGATAAGTGTTCCTTTGTTCCCTCGAGGTCGACTTTGCATTTTTCATGACCGTGATGTAAAAATGCGTTCAATTTTACTCCAGAGATGATAAAACATAGTAACATACATTTTACGGTTTGCACCCATATATATATATGGTTTGGTCAGATCAAGAGGATTCTAAAGGTGTGAAGAACGACATACAAACATTATAGGAAAACACAGTTACATTAAAAATGCATCTAAAAGCACCTCTGTTCATTTAGAATTATAATACGATCACATCTAACCCCAATGGAACATGGGCAAACATAAAAACATATCGAATATATCATAGTACAAGTCTCTCAATTGAGGAGATTGGAGAAAGTTCTTGTGTGTGTGTGTGTGTGTGTGTACTGTGGACGTGGCCGGATCATTCAGCGGTGAAGATGTGGTGAACTTTTGCTCACCCCCCTCCCGGGCAATGATATGTGTGTGCGTATTCTTTGAATTGATGAGTTTTTAAATCTGGATTACAATGACCAGTGTGGGTTATTACACAAGGTTGTCTGTGTTTGTGAGGTGTCCTGCAGAGGGGACACCACGGGATCTCCGGCCAGAGAGGCGCTCCTGTTGGGTCACATGTGGTAAGACAGAGGACCCTGTGATTACTTATCAGCGAAAAACGCCGCGGGGGCACTTCTGGCATCGGTCATTTAATTAAGTCCCATAGCATTTGCTTGTGTGTGAATCAGTAACTTAAAAAGTCCCATGACATCTGTTTCTTTCACAATCTGAAGAATGGAGGAGTGTTTACTTAATTAGAGACTTAGTTGATTAAAACCACATGATTGCGCTGATCATCTGATTATTGCTACACCGTGGTACAACGAGCACACTCTCTCTCACACACACACTCAGGCCCTTAAGAGAGCAGCCAGAAAAATGGAGCGGAACTGGAAGAAAACAAAACTAGAGGTATTTCAGATTTCATGGAAAGAGAGCTTGATTGCCTACAGAGAGGCTTTAAAAGCTGCTAGATCTGCTTATTTTTCAACCCTATTAGAAGAAAAAAATATAATCCCAGGTATTTATTTGAAACCGTGGCTAAACTAACGAAAAAGAAAGCTTCAAGCACAGAAGTTTCCGAGCAACACAGCAGTAATGACTTTATGAACTTCTTCACTTATAAGAGAGGGAGAAAATTATATCTATGCAACCATCTACTACAGCATCGCATCAGGGAGTGCATTGTAGTCTCCCTGAGGAAAATTTTGATTAATTTGTTGCTATAGGAGAGGAAGAATTTCTCAAATTCGTTAACTCATCTAAATCAACAACTTGTATGTTAGACCCTATACCGACTAAGCTACTGAAAGAGATGCTTCCAGAGATCATAGATCCTCTTCTTAATATCATTAATTCGTCTTTGTCTCTAGGATACGTACCAAAAACCTTTAAGCTGGCTATGATTAAACCGCTTGTTAAAAAACTTTAACTTGATCCTACAGAATTAGTCAATTACAGGCCGATCTCGAATCTGCCTTTTCTGTCAAAGATATTAGAAAAAGCAGTATCCTCACAACTGTGTTCCTTTCTTGAAAGAAATGATATCTGCGAGGATTTTCAGTCAGAATTTTAGACCGTACCATAGCACTGAGACAGCTCTCATTACTGTGCGTTCACACCGGACGCGAATAGCGCGTCAAATTTGCGTCTATCGTGTCTAGTTTGACACTTGACCACTGTTGTGGCAAAACTTCTGTTAAACATCATCACTGCGTAAGAGACACTCAGAGTCAAATTAATAAAAAGAGAAGTATTTATTCTTGCAAGAATAGGCCCAGTCGCCAACACAGCAGTTACCCTGTGAAGTGAGTGACGCACACCAGGAAGACATGAGACAGCCTTTATACTCTTTTCAAGGTTCCTCCTCACAGCAGTTACCCTTTCACCCACTCAGATAAGGTCCCCACTGCTGTTCAGTTTCTACTAAAGATACAACCTGGCCCTGAAATAAACTAGCCAAATATTGACCATTCCTAAGGTCAAGATGTCCTGTCCCATATATTCCTGAAACGTCACGCACAAGCACGTACACACATATACTTTTACACATTGAATAGGATCAATCCCTTATGATATCTGTTAGGAATAAATGACTATTAAAATTTCTACAACACCACTTTGTGTTAATTCGGGCGTCAACAAAAAACAAAAGTTTGAAGCGTAATTTACGCGCATCGCGCGCGTCAGAGGCAAAAGTTTTGAACCCCGTTGGTGGCCATCTTTTTACAAGATGTCTGTTGTTGAGCAGTCATTTATCGAGAGAGTCACCGCTCTGTATTTGCTCTGGAGAACAGAACAGCGGCGTAGGGATCATCATCGCCGTATTTGGGTCCACCAGACCCTTCGGAGGCGAACCCAGTTCGGCGAGTTTCACCATTTGCTCCAGGAGCTACGCTTGGATGACGGCCGCTTTCAGCGGTACTTCTGCCTGTCCCGCGGCCAGTTTGATGACCTGTTGTCCCGCATCGGAGTGAGGATCACCCTCCAGGACACCAACTACAGGCGCTCTATCCCGGCTGCAGAGCGCCTGTCCATCTGTCTTCGGTTAGTAAATGTATATGATATTTTAAATACAGTATATTCAATATGCTAACATATGCTATCAATGTTTTTTTTAAACTGTGGTATGGTTGGCGCTCTTTCTAGTGATAGTTAACTGACATAAATATTCTCTTGGCAGACGTGAGACTGTCATGTTTCTCTGTATAAACACAGTGATCTTTCTAGTGATTCTGAGTTAACTGCTATAACCTAGACATTAAAATATTCTTGGCATACGTGATACTGTCATGTTTCTCTTTATAAACACAGTAATCTTTCTAGTGATACTAAGTTAACTGCTATAACCTAGACATTAACCTAGAAATTAAATATCTCTATCTGTAAGCAATATGTAGTTCTTGATTATTGTCTATATGTCATGCTTGATTATTGCCATTTTAATATACCATAAACCATTTAATAGTATACCTGTTGATTGTATAGTTTAATATGTAACTACAAGTGTCAAATTGTTCCAAATTTAGCACAGTATAGCTATTTTCCATCGCATAAGTATATTATTTATATTTATAATTTTTCTTAAGATGAGGCGGCATGCTCTGTAAAAAAGGCAGAAGGGATAGGAGGAAGTGCTCGTCTGTGGTTAGTAGCGGTGGCTGGGGGGGGGGGGGGTTGTTGGAGGTCGCGTCGGAGGTTGCGACAGGAGCGCAAGAAGTCGCTGCTCCACATCCGACGGACCATGCGGTGACCGCTCGAGGGGGCCCCGACGAGCTCTCCTCCTCTGTTGGCCTGTGAAAATAAAAAAAATACAACACATCGTGCAATGAGAAGGCAGAAAGATGATACCTGATTTTCATTCTCACAGTGAAGGTTTAAAAATTGCATTTAAACGACAAAATTGTCTAGATATTGTGAGAATAATATCTGTGCCTGTGAGTGACAGACAGTGCTTAAATGCAAGTGTGATATTGTTTTGAACTTGCTTTAACATATATTAAGTAGTTGAAGTTATACTTAGACATATACGTAGATAAACATTCAAATGAACAGTAGTTAAAATGTATGCAGATGATTGGTTGCATAGACTGCAATGGATTTGTGTCTGCATTCACAAAAAACGTGCATGTAACATGTTGAAATATTGTTTGTACTATTGCCTTCACACACCTCTAGGTTCAGCAGCAGGGGCTGAGGGACCAGGGACTGGAGACAGGAGCAGAAGATGGGGTTCTTTGCCCATCCTCACTCTGATATGGCTCTGTCAAGACAATATTAAATGTTAATACGACACATTGGTAACAATACTCAGAGAGATTAAATTTTTTCATCTGTAAACATGACAACATATATGCCTCGTAATGTGTCTATATTAGAAACACACCTGTCACTGTCTCCCCTGATTGTTCGGGGTGTCCCTGGTCCTCGAGGTGGTTGTCCTCTCCGATCCGAATCCCAAGATCTAAGAAAACTTCCACCTCTTCCCAGACCCTGCTGCTGACCCACTCCTCTTCTCCATCTCCTTCCTCTTCTTCTTCAGGTACGTGTCCCTGAGGCTTTTCCACTTTTTACGGCAGACATCCTCTGAATAAACACATTATCTTGTTAGTGAAAAGTAGTTGTATATTTGCGGTAAAATAGTTGTAAACTAGCAGCACGGCAGCTTGCTAACTGATTAGTAACGTTAGCTCAATAACGTGACTCAAAAGTGAAATTTGTATATTTTACAACGTACCAGGTTGTACAATCTCCTCACTAATCTTCTTCCAAGCGAGGTCCTTTTTGTTCCTGTCTCTATAAAAGTAAGAACTTGAGTCAAATAACTCCGGGTGACCACTCACAGCTAAAATGAGTTTCTCCTCCATTTGGAATGAATGACTTTCGAGCGGGAGTTTGTTATGCTATGTCACTTTATGCCACGTGAAGCAAGCAGGCTCCTGATTGGTTAACGCTGTGCGAATTGACGCAGAAGTTCAGATTTTTCAACTCGGGCAGCAGACGCGAATTCGCGTCAAACGCGTGAATGCACAAATAGCACTAACTAAATAATTTGCGCGTAACGCGCTAGACGCTTAATTTGCGCCATTCACGCGAACAAGGCGTATTCGCGTCTACGCCTCATTCGCGCCGCAGGAATTTTTTACGCGCGTACCACGTCTTTGCATTGACTTAACATTGAAATCACTCGCGCCTGACGCGCTATTCGCGTCCGGTGTGAACGCACCATTAGAGTTACAAATGATTTGCTCTTATCATCCGATCGTGGTTGTATCTCTCTATTAGTGTTACTCGATCTTAGTGCTGCATTTTATACCATTGACCACAACATGCTTTTAAATAGAACTATGTGGAATTGCACTAGCATGTTTTAAATCATACTTATCAGACCGTTATCAGTTTGTAGAGTAAAGGAAGAGATGTCTTATCGAGTTCAAGTTCAGTATGGCGTACCACAAGACTCAATACTAGGACCGCTGCTGTTCACTCTGTACATGCTACCATTAGGAGATATCATTAGGAAACATGGAATTAGCTTTCACTGTTATGTCGATGATACTCAGCTGTATATTTCTTCACGCCCTGACGAAACTTACCAGTTCACAAAATTAACGGAATGCACAGCTGATATAAAAAATTGGATGATTAGTAATTTTCTACTATTAAATTCTGAAAAAACAGATTCTAATTATTGGATAAATTTCACACATAATAACCTAGAATACTGTCTAACACTTGATGGCTGCTCTATTAAGTCTTCGTCGTCGGTTAGGAACCTGGGTGTGCTCTTTGATACCAATCTTTCATTTGAAACAATACACACACACTCTGTCAGTTCAAAGCTAGATTAAAAATACATCTCTTTGGCCTAGCATTCACATAATACATTATCAACTTCTATAATTCAATGTTAGGCTGCATAGATTAGGTCAGCCGGAACTGGGAACACTTCCCTTAATTCCTGATGTACTCATTACATCATAAGAAGAATGGCATCTTTGCTAATTTTAGTGTCTTTGTTTATCTGAGGTTTTCCCGCAGCCTGCCGGATCCAGGCCGTATCCAGATCTGACTAGGAGCTTCGCCTGGACCCGATGACAACGCAGTGCTGAAGTGCCAACTAGCCTCTCCCTATGGAGGATCCCTTTCCCACTCTACAGATAAAGCGCTGTGGGGAATTCGGTTCGCGTACCTAACCCGAAGTGATAAAATTAAATAAAATTCTGTATCAAATTTATAGGCAAGACAAGTAGTTTGTTTAGGCATGATTTGTAGGGAATAACAAACTTCTGCACATTTATTTAAGCGCACAGAACTATAGAATCAATTCTTTATTATGACTAATCCTGATTCTGACCTGAATATAGACATTGGGGCATTTGGGAGCGAAAAGTGGCGACAAGGGTAGCAAAAAACAGAGTATCTAGAGACAGAATACTCCACGTAAAGTCTTTGTACCAGGTCTCAATGAATGCTCTCTTCTTGTTCCCGTGCTGTGTCTTGGGGAAGACCTTGAGGACAGGTTGCACTGGACCATCTGCTCTGGACTGGGCAAAATTGAAAGCTATTGTAGAAAGAGCTCAGTGCTATTTAATTATTTATGTATTGTAAAACTGTTTTTATTGTCAGAGGTTTTTTTTAAGTCTGATTTTTGTTAAATTCTTAGCACACGATTGTTCATGGATTTCTGTTGAGTGTATCCATATAGATTTCATCATTTTCAAGTGAATGTGTTGTTTCAATTCACTGAATTCTGACTATCGCTCTTCTATCCCTGATTATGAAATTAAATTGTCAACAACCTCTCTCTCTCAACTCTCATCAGATATCCTGACGCCTGTCTTGTGTTTAAGGGGTTTTAAGTTGAAGTGGTTTCTGTTCCTATGTTTCTGTGTTCACTTCCTGTGTTTAGTTCCTGTTTGCTCTGTACCTTGTTTGTTTCCATACCTGTTCACCACCCCAGCTTATCATATGTTTTTAACCCCAGGGCTTTCCCATGTTGTCGGTCGGGTGCTGTTCTTTCTGATGTATGACGTGTGGTTTTCAGTTCCGGTTGCCTGCCTTTCCCTGTGTCTTGAATTACTCTGTTGCTGGGATTACTTCTGTATACCGACAGCAATACTGCACTTGGATCCTGCTCTTTATAATCTCTGGAGTGCCCAGTGTTACACACTGTAACCGATTACTCCCAAATAAGCTAATAACAGATTCATGAATTAAACAATAGCTGACTTTTCATCTCTTTTGATTTCTCCTCAGCTGATCTCTGATCTGGCTCAAGTCATGAAGAGCTTAAAATCATTAACTACATTTACAAATCAAACATGTTTAATTCAATTAAGAGAAGACTAGGAGTATTGGTAACACTTTAGTTTAGGGTCCTTATTAGCATGTGTGGCATGATTTCCAGCTCTAAATGGTTGGCGCGGGCATTTTAATGTCATCAATTGGTGCCGTCTATAAAGCCATTGGTGACTGTACCTAGGCAGAGCGTCCCTTCCCGGATGTGGTGATTTCTGCGATCGAGACTGTGGGTTGGTGAAGGAGATCGGCTGTGTTCACGTTGCTTTTGTGTTCTGTGTTTTGCCACAGCTGCTCTAATCGGCTGATGAATATGAGTGTGCATCTGTCCTCCTCCAGGTATGCGTTTCATTTATTATATCCACTTTTCAGCAGTGGAAGTGGTGCGAGTCGCAATTTGTGTTTTATTTCAGTTAATGCTTTGTGTACAGGTGACGACTGCTGCAAATAGGCTGAGTATTTAAACTCCTAGCTACTAGTGATGTATGTCTCGAGACCTGTCTTTTACGTGGTCTCGGTCTTGTTACAGCCTTGACGGTCTTTGGTCTTGGTCTTGTCTAGGTCTCGCTGTCTCAGACCAACATAGTGGTCGGGGCATTTAGCAATACAATACTACAATATCCATGATGACACAACATTCGATAATGCAACAGTATTATTATTTTGCGCCCTTCAAATGCAACCAATGTAAACGGTGCGCTCGTCATCTGTCAGTTGTGAAGTTACCCAAAAATGAAGTTAAAACCCATCATGTCATGAATATGTGTTTTACTAAATATTAATACATCAAAAACTGTTCATGATATGTGTTTTTTAAATCAAGTGATCAAAGTACTCGTTGCCGCTGCAACGATAAAAATAGAGCCTATTATTATGAAAAAGCTTTATGTCAATGCAGTAAGACGGTGATATTAAAACTCAGTAGCCGATTCACCTTATTTAACATGCAATGCGCTAGCCTATTGCACGTGAAGCGTTTTAAAATGGTTTTCTATGGGTGTTGTTCATAATCTGATTGCCTCTATAAAGCATGCTTTATTAATAAGGTAGGCCTATATTGTGTACTAAATTTTGTGCTTCAATATCACTCACATCACCCGTCTTAAATGGGGAAGAACGCTTGATTCCTCTGCCGTTGTCTGTTTTAGCAGAATACTGCCATCTAGTGGTAGCAGGTTTTCTCAGACAGTGTGTGTGGATCATGCAAGGCGAAACCGGCGAAATGAAAGTCTCAAAATCCAAATGAATCAAAAAGGATCGACTCAGAAACGAGTCAATGAATGCATGTGTCACCTCATCCACAAATTCACATCTTGTTGCATGCACAAATTCTGGCCAACATTAATACTAAATTGAGGTTTTGTATTAACAAAATTGAGGTTTTGTATTAACAACTATGTCTCTATTTGTACAAAAAGCTGCACATTCATGTGATTCTGGATTTTGCACACACAAGTTGTATTAGTTTAAATGAAGAGACGCACATTTGTGAATTTGTCAAATAAATGGGTAGTTGTGCACACATTAATAATTAGCACCAGGCCTGTTCATTTGTAGTTGTTTGTGTGTGGGTTGTGAAATGCTTAAAAACAGTGAAAAGAAAGTCTCAATCCAAATGAATCAAATGAGATCGACTCAGAAAAGAATTCAATGAATGCACGCTTGTCACCTGATCCACACATAGGCGGCGCTAGGGAGGGGCTAGCAGTGCTTCAGCACCCACAAGAAAGACCAAAGCAGCCCGATAGCACCCCAAAAAATACTATCTGAAAGCAATTATATTTAGGCTGTATTCTATGGAATCCCTGAACTGCATGGTGAAAAAAGAAAACTTATTTTGTTTTTTCAACATAATATCTCGTTTTTTTGACAAGTTGTTATTGCGACATAATATCTGTTATTTCGACATATCTCGTTATTTCGACATAATAAGAGGACATTCTAATCTGCATTAAGCCACATTGGTTTTCGGAGGACAATGCTTAATTATGTGTAATTAACCTTGTTGTTCATATTCTGGGCTCATCTGATTTTGCATAATTGTAATGACGCAGCAAGGAAGAAGCGGAGAGAGAATCCAAATGCAAGCACTTAAATAAAACGAGCAGGTTATTTCAAAGGAACTCAGGACAGGGACAAGAACAGAAAATAACTTCAACAACCGACAAACACCAACTGAAGAACATGGGTATAAATACACAGGCAAACAAGCTAAACAAGATAACAAGGGGGCGTGGCTAATCAGAAACACATGGGGAGACTAATCAAGAAAACAGGGAGCAGCTGAAACATGAAAGGACACATGACAGACAAGAACAAGATACACAAACACAAAACCCACACCATGACAATAGCATAGCCTACTTTATTATGATTTTAGTATCATAATGATTAATATATGAACGCACAATTATCCAAGAACTTGATAAATGTTGCAGATGTGTTTTACTATGCACAAACAAATGCCTTTCAACTTATGTGTAAAACATTCAGAATTAAATGAATGTGCAGAAATTTGTACAAATAGAGAGTCTGTAGGCCTATATACGTGTTGTAGCCATTAAATAAGCGCATTTAGTTTAATATTTGTTAAAATATTATAATGTTATTTTTTTCCATCTATGTTGATTATGAAAAGTGAACAGCATGAGCAATATAAATGCCTAATATATCGGGAGCATGGTCAGTTGTTTTGTCCACTTCATTAAGTTTTGTTTTGAAAGCCTTTCTTTAAAGTGAATTTCGTTTTGTATAAATTGTATCTCAATTTTAATAAATTCTCCATCAACCAATTGCCTGGATTTAATTAATAAGAAGCAAATATAGCCGACAATATAATCATGCCATGGAGGCGCCGGAGCGTGGACTGGAGCATCTCATCATAAATTAACCGAAACTCAGCGTATGCCTCAAAGACATGAAAAATATATCAAAAAGCTTGAAATGTCTTTAAACGAAACAATTCAAAACGATAAGAAATAGGCTACTATCTGATTATGTAATCCATTATGTGCATTTCTCTCTATAGCGCGTTCACTACAGAGATGGCAATCGTCAACTTCATCTTTGCAGCCGACAATGAAATGTAAATATGCGAAAACCTTTTAGTAGTAGTAGCTTTATTTGTCACTTAGTCACAAGTACCTGTGAAATTTGCCATCAACCTGTCCATACAGACATACATACAATATGACAAGGGGGTAGACAGGACAGGAAGACAGAGCATTGAGGAAGAAAATACAGCATAAGATGAGGAGGGGTGAGGAGAAAAAAAAAGGGGCAACCCCCAGACTATGCTCCTGTGAGGAGTACAGTTTGGGAACAGTAAAAAGAACACCTCAGCAACATTAGCACATAATCAGTACACTCTACAACATGAACACACAAGACTTGCAACAGGGGAGGGGAGTGGGGGATGAAGGTAGCCCAGCACAGTCAGGCAGCCATCCGGTCCTGCAGCCATTCTCGGCGCTGGTCACAGACCCGCCTGTCAGACTGGTGGTACAAAGCGTCGAAGGCGAGGGATGGGGGGTGGGTGGGTGATTGCATATCTGTATATATGTTAGAGTTCGTGTATGTGTAGGCCTGGAGAGTCGCTACGCCTGGCATCATAATCTAGGTGCCTCAAGTCCGCAGGATTGTCATAGCGATACACAGCAAGTTGCCATGGAGACAACCCTGATCAGGTCCCAGACAGAGTCAACAATCAGCAGGTGTCTGTGGGGAGTGGGGGAAGGAACGCAAGAGCGTCTCGCTGCAGTGCTCTTCCGGGGGAGTTGTTGTTCCAACAGCAGCCTTGGCCAAGGCCAGTGCTGGATGAGGGGGGCCGAAAGCAGATAAGATTGGGATTGTTTGGTCTTGGGACGAGTAGCCGCATTCCGATTTACACAGCTCCAGGTCCATTTTGGTCTCCGAAACGATCCATTTGTCTTTGCAAAGCTGTGAGCTTCTCCATGATGTTATCCATATAGTCACAGTCTGAGTGCTGACAGCTCTGCCCACTGCTTCAATCACGATGGGCAGCCTTGTGGAGCTTTGGACAGCTGTTGCCGACTTCTTAATTCCTCGATAAACCAGGGCAATGCCTGATCAAAGGCTTTGAGTGAGTATACTACTAAGTTGTAGTTTATTTGAATTATTGAAGTTTCAAACGGAGAAATTACAACACTTTTCTGATTCTTGATTTGTGAGCTTTTGCTGCACAGCTGTTGTGGTGGAGCAGGACCTGCGAGGAAAGAGGATGCAGCATTTGTTGGGAAAAAAAGGTTTTAAGGGATTTTACTCAAATATAAAGTAAGGTCATTTTTGTTACTTTTAATACATAAATCAAATTACATTGTGCTGTTAAAATGACTGCTTTTGTATAATGTTTGTGCATTTTTGTAGGATCTGAAATGTCTGCAGACTGGTGTGAGCACTGAGGAGAGGAGCCCAGCTCCTGGATGAGTCCCTCCATCACTCCATCTGCCCTTATGAGCTCCTCCATCACTCCATCTGCCCTTATGAGCTCCTCCATCACTCCACCTGCCCTTATGAGCCCCTCCATCACTCCATCTGCCCTTATGAGTCCCTCCATCACTCCATCTGCCCGTATGAGATCCTCCATCACTCCATCTGCCCTTATGAGCTCCTCCATAACTCCATCTGCCCTTATGAGCTCCTCCATCACTCCATCTGCCCTTATGAGCTCCTCCATCACTCCATCTGCCCGTATGAGATCCTCCATCACTCCATCTGCCCTTATGAGCTCCTCCATCACTCCATCTGCCCTTATGAGCTCCTCCATCACTCCATCTGCCCTTATGAGCTCCTCCATCACTCCATCTGCCCGTATGAGCTCCTCAATCACTCCATCCTGCCCTTATTTCCTCAGATTGTGAAGCGCAGCACTCCGGCACGAAGGCACGGCTCACCTCTGGATCAGGATAAAGCCACAGAATGGGAAGCGCTGTGTTGAGATGGCAGTAGGATGTGTGGGGTTCAGCGCCTGTAAATACATGCTTGGAGTTTGAATAAAGCTTTGTTTCATGTGTTGTTGACTTGTATATGCATTTGTTTATTGTGATGGTTACTTTTATTTGTTCTTTTACTCATTTATTCATGTTTCTTATTGTTGCCAGTATATAAAATATAATTAATTAATGTATGCATTAATTAACTTGACTGACAATTGAGATGTTTCACTGCATTTATCTAGTGTGTATTCATTCATAACTGTCATATGACAAAACAAATTACATTTAGATTGTTTTATTAAATTATATAATTTTTAGTATATAAAAAAAGTAATATAATTAAGTATTGGTCATCATTTAATATTATTATTTTGTTTAAATTTTGGGGTGGGCTAACAATGCAATTCATTCTGAGGTAATATTCATTTTTAAGGAGCGATACTTACATTTTTCGAGTATAAAATCAACAGTTTCCTCCAAAGGAGAGATCTTCGAGCAGCGGCCCGTCTCCTGTGTGCAGACATTACACACGCAGAGGGAAACTGTTCTGGGTTGTGCTGTCGAGGTACTGATGTTATGAAGAGTTAGTGCACCTGTCGCTCATATCATTTAAACTTATTACATACAAGATCATGGAAAGATACCATAGTTGTATCTAACAATGAACAATCATAATGACAAAACAGAAAACATAGATCATTGGTTTGTGTACATCATAATATTATATTTATACACAGGACAATAGAACAATAACAAGGCAATCTTTAAATAGTTCTTCATAACACATAAAAAAGTTTTTGTTATAAGTCTGAGGGATGAAACGAGAGGCAAATTCATCATGAAAAAGAGGAAAACTTAAAGGAGAAACTTTTGGGGTATAAAATAAAGAAATTAACAACATATTCAAGAGATGACGATTTTGGGGTTTCTTAATAAAAAAAATAACGTTAAAAGGATAAAACTGTGGGTCACATTAGGGTTTAAAATATAAAAACTTAAATCAACCCTAAATGTATTCACAAAATAAATGGGCAGCTGTTTCTTCAATACCACAAAATGAGCAATTGTTTCATCAATATCAAGATATTTACAGATAGATGAATTCAATGTTTCGTTCATATCTTTTAAGTGTGATAACGCATCCTAGGTCACATGATAACGTCAACATGGCGGATGATGTCCGGATCGCATTCATACTTAACAAGCTTTGGCCATTAAGTACCTACTCTTTTAGCGCTCGTTAAGTACTTAAGTGGTATTGTATTGTTTCATTATGTCTACCACCGTATGTGCAGCACATTGGACAACCTCGGTTGGGATTAATGGTGCTATATAAATAAAACTGATATTGACATGTCACTATCCACTGGCACATGCCACTATCCATTGGCACATGCGTGAGTCAGGAGCTTTTTATGCTGCTGACTCACGACTGCATTGCCAGGTTCAGCTCCAACCACATCAAGTTTGCAGACGACACAACTGAATGTCGATACGTTTCTTAAAAAACACCTCATCAGCAACAGCGATGAAATGCTCTACAGAGAGGAAGTGGCACAACTGGCTGAATGGTGTAGTACAAACAACCTTTCCCTCAATGTGGGGAAGACTAAGGAGGTTGTGATGGACTTCAGGGGAAACTCTCTTGACCAACTCCCACTGACTATCAGCAGCTCGACTGTGGAGAGAGTCAGCAGCAGTAAATTCCTGGGGGTGCACATCACAGAAGATCTCACCTGGACCACCAACACTACATCACTCTCCAACAAGGCCCAACAGAGCCTCCACTTTCTACAACGTCTGAAAAGAGCAAGTCTCTGCCCATCTCACCACACTCAACATCAGTGTTTCTTAAATTTTCTCTTCCATTCCCCAATTTGGAGGGTGTCCCCAAATGCCCCAACAAAATGGTAATAATCTAGGCTTTGTTTAACTGTTAAGATTGATTTTATTAACATCACATTTTAAAAACATAACATCAAATAACAGTATTAAAAACTTTCAAATAGAAAAAATAAAGACAGTTCAAAAGTAAATAATGCAATTTTGTTTTCATTTTGCCTCAGATAACATTAAAATCAGAAACAGAAAATAAAAGTGTGGACTAGTTGTGCTTTGCTTCATTTGGTCACTTTACAAAATACATGCAAAAAGAACAAACAAAGACAAAAATGAAAAATCTTTTCTATTTTAGTGGCTGAAATGAGCCTGTTTTGTAGTACACATCTTTTCAAAACGAGGTTGTAGGCTGGATACTGCCACTCTCAGGTCATGCTCAATGTTAAGATGAGATCTGTATTTTGTTTTTAGTGAAGCAACAGCTTAAAAATCTCAGCTCAGAGATAAGATGTAGATAAGGGAAGAAAAATGGCCAGACTTCTCTGCCCAATGAGTGGATACTCGTCATCTCAATGAATTGGTCCTCCCCTGTAGAGCTCAAATCTGCAGGTGCTGCAGATTAAATATGAATAAGTTTGACAACAATCTTTTTAAATAGCATACATTATAAATAAATGTGCAATATATGACTATCACAAAAAAAAGTCATAGTCAATAAAATTAAAATACCAACCTGCTGTATTGAACGTGTCGTGGCAAACAATTTTACATCACTGAATAAGAGACAAACATGTACCAATTGTCTTTAAAGGTTATTTATTTTCTTGCAAGAAAAGGTCAACAGTCATACAAAGTGCCTGTGTCACCGGGGGTTAAGGCCAGGGATGAGTTACCACACTCCGGAGGAGCAGACACCGGAGGACACCAAGAGGCGAACAACCAGAATGGGTTTAAAAGGTAAGTTTTTTTTATTACATTTAAAAAGGATAAGAACAGGGGCAGAGACGTTCGTGACCGTGGCTTCGGCAAAGGGAATGCTGGTAGGTCCTTCTCCGTTCTTCAGGTACGTAAATATCTCTCTGGGCAAGCCCGTGGAACAGACAGTGGCTCTTCTCGTCGTTAGACTCGTTGCATAGGCTCGTGGGACGGACAGTGGCTTCTCTCGTCATTAGACTAGTTGCATAGGCTCGTGGGACGGACAGTGGCTTCTCTCGTTATAAGACTCGTTGCATAGGCTCGTGGGACAAACAGTGGCTTCTCTGCAAAACAGACAATTTGCCAATGGGACAGACGGTAGTAAAGAAACAGAGACGGGCTACCTTTCCAGCCTTCACTCTTGTTCTGGGCGTGGTAGAGGCGGCGCCTTTGGGAAGGAACAGTGAGGCTGGCCTTCCTTGGTGCGGGAAACAGCACTCGTGAACTGTAATAAAGGTGTGTTGAGCTTTCCTCTGCACCATACACACAATCTCACAAATCTGGACACAGCTGAGAGAACAGATTAGTTCAGCAGAACTAGATTAGATCAGATCAGATTAGAACAGATTAGATTAGAAGAATCTTCAAAGTCAGGGACAATTTCATCCGTCAGAGAATCAAAGAGAACGCAGTTGTTTGACTCACCACACTTGTGCATAGATCACTCTTGTAAATCTCCACACGTGTTAATTTCACCCTTTCAGACACTGCAAACTCACTCTATGTCCACAGCAATTAATCAACTCGTCTCTCTTCTCAGGATGGATAATCCAAGGAATAATGGACTCAGAAAATGAACATGGTTTAGCGATCTCTAAGGTTTCTTTTTCACTTACTTCCTTACGTTGCTGTTCGTGTTTTCTTGAACAAACTCACTTAATGAGCGTGCCTCGGGGATCCAACATGACACACCGATCCGGCCTTCAACCTCGCTTCCCGCACTCGCCGACGCCCACTGCCGCTGCCACAATCTGCTCGAGCACTCGTGTAAAGCCTCCAACTGTCAGAACATTTCTCTCTCCACTGTCAGAACATTCCCATCTTCCCCACTGTCAGAACATTCCCATCTTCCCCACTGTCAGAACATTCCCATCTTCCCCACTGTCAGAACATTCCCATCTTCCCCACTGTCAGAACATTCCCATCTTCCCCACTGTCAGAACATTCCCATCTTCCCCACTGTCAGAACATTCCCATCTTCCCCACTGTCAGAACATTCCCATCTTCCCCACTGTCAGAACATTCCCATCTTCCCCACTGTCAGAACATTTTACTTCACCTGCCACTTACCCCTTGCCACCACACCTTTCTGTGCTTCAAGCCCTTCTCTTTATACTCCTTTTTCCCGGGCATGTAATTCAATGAAGCACTATTCATTAGCTTCAGCTGGGGCTCATCATGGTCGGCGGCCATGACATGCATACTTGCAGCCGGCCCGGTGTTACACCGGCATCTCTTCCCCCTAGAAACGAGCTGGCATTTTTTTGGTTCCGGGTTTGTTCACCCGGTGACACCTGCAGAGTGTGACCACGAGTTGGGGCATCCTTCCTTCTTTATAGTTGTTCCTCCCCCAAGGTTGTTTCTCGAGGCTAAATGAAGATATGTCTTAGACATAACTACCACATTGTTTAGATTGCTTTATCATACTACCCTTGAGTGGAGACCCTCTTTCTCGGTCATAAACTTGGTCAAATTAACAAGGACATACACATACATCAACACTACATTAATCTTATTTAATTCATCATATTTCTAAGATTCTAAATATAATCAAATGCCAACTTAAAGATCATATTAAATTTCTTCCACAAAACGGATCGATAATCCAGTCATACTGGACGCGGTTGTTTGGAAAGTATTTTTTGAAACAATTATTTCGACCTAGAGACGTGCTGTTTGATACATGCACTATGGTGGCTCCAGAAATACTGGTTTCAGCAATTTCACTCAGATTCTCAAACGCATCAGTATTTCCTTGATCAAGATGCCTGCTCCATACCTCTAGCTTTCAGATGAATGCAGGGATCTTGTCTGCTAGGTGAGGTAGGTGCTTGTCTCTGCCTTGAAGTTGAAGATTTAATTCGTTCAGCTTTCCAAATACATTGCTAAGATAGGCCAGTTTCATCAAAAATTGTTCATCGCTGAACTTGCCTGAAGCGTCATACATGCGTTCCACTTCCATAAAGGCCTGAATCTCCGCTCTAAGCTTAAAAAAAAAAAAAATCACGCCCTTGTGATTTTCTAGGCCGATGTGGCTAGGAACTATATTCTCATTCCTGCATAATAATCAATGAACTTTGCTGCAGTACCATGGGTGAGCAGGCGCAAGTCCATTGCGGGAAGATCCAAGCTGATCTTCGAGACATTGCCACCCATGTTCTCTACAATCTACTCAGGTTTACCATGCTTTTGTGAAACGCAGCCCACAGTTAACCCTCTGGGGTCTAAGGGCTTTATGGGGTCCTTGAGATGACATGCCCTGACATTTGTGCTTTTTCCAGTTGCTTATAAACATATAAATGGCAAACGTGTAATTACACTATTCAGCACAAACAGGGCTACTTAGCAGTGGCGATTCCTTTAAGACTGCTAGAGATTCCCCAATAATGTCAAAAAATTATATCAAATGTGTACAATTGTGTTAATATTTTATTGACTAAAAATGCGTTAGAATACGTTCATCTCGAAGACTAGTTCCTTCAGTATCGGCTGACTCGATCTCCTTCTCATGCATTCTCGTAGCGTCAGTGCATCTCCTGTTGAAGCCGATCTTCCACTGACTTCAGTGGGGCTGTGTACAGCTTTTTTCAGTGCTTCGACACTAGACGGTCACTGGATAAATGCTGCGATGATGTCCCGTACGGACGCTCAGCGTCTCTGGAGGGAATGAGGAGTGGGATCTTCTGCGTGAGGATTGGAGGGTCTGTCGAAAGATTGCATCTCCTTTTGATTGACAGCGATTTTGTACAATAAAAAGTCACTGCCGCTGAAGCTATTCGAGCTCAGTCCCATCGCGGATTTTGCAAGTGTAGTCAAAAGACAAAACGCTGTAACATATTTCTTATTACGTATTTGCTTGGTGAAACTGCTAGCCAATTTTCCTCATACATTTCACAGTTTAACCTCATTCCCACATTTCCTCTGTCGATGTCAGGTGTGTTACATGTGCGGGGCGTGGTGTTTGGATCCCGGCACATCTGTCTGGTTTGGTTTCGGTTTTGTGTCGGTATTCGGACATTCACGCTCCGCGTGTTTGTGTTCTGTTGTGAGCGTGCAGGATGAGCTTACGCTCGCTCTCCTGTGTTCTGTCTTGCCGTGTGAGTGTGCGAGTTCGCTCTGGCCGTACACTCTTCTGTCTGCGTGTGGTGTGTGTTGTGCAGCACGCGGTTCGTGTTTACATCGGCCGCATGCTTTCATGTTGTGTTGTGTCGTGTGCTGTGTAGCACACCAGGGGCGTAGGAGCAATTTTGAACCTGGGGGGGACAGTAAATGCTAGGGGGGTTCGGGGGAATGTTTTTCTTTTTTTTAAATATATAAAGCACTTAAATGCTAATTTCTAATGACTTTTGGGAACAGACTGTACTAAATACACAACATAAAAGATGACTTAGAGCGCACTGCCAACGGTGTGTGTGTGTGTGTGTGACCATAGTGACAAAACGATGAAGGAACGGGATCGGTCAGTCAAGAAGATTTTCCAAAACTTTACTCCAGACAGACAAGTGTGGGAGTTTTTACTTTTAGATGCAGAACAGGCTGTCTTCAAATGAAAGACAGTCAAATAATATCGTAGATTGTGTATGAATGTTATGTGTGAGCGAAAAATATGTAAACAATTTTAAGACTATTTTGGCTATACTAATCGCTTGTCTAAATCAGCGTATAGCAAGCCGTTAAGCGTAGACCACTGATGGCCTCGATTTCACCGCGTGGGCTAAAGCAGACTGCACATAGCCGTCCAATTCAGAGCTAAATCGTGACTACACATCGACCATGTCATGAAATGACACTTGCACCTTGTAGATATTATTACCAATGTGAATATGATGTGATATCAACCATTTCATGCACTACCTGGCCAAAAAACTACAATTAATCAGTTTCGACTATAAGTGGGCTACAAATTGCCGGTCTGACTATATGAGCAAGATCATGTCTACACACAGCCTACACATAGAACATGTCAAAGAAATGAAACCAAACACCTTGTAATCAGTGTTGCTTACATGATGGAATATCATACATCTCGCAAGTTATTTTGGAAAAAAATTTAATGTTATTTTGGCTACAAGTGGGTTACACATAGCCGGACTATATCGGGTCTATAATAACCGAGACGGTGAAATGACGGCTATTGCTTGCTGGGGTAATAACATGGTATTCTGTGAAATAGTCGTGCAGCTGATGTCATATCTGGACGGGGGCGTGGCTTCTGGTGGTGCTCCGCCCATGGGGAGGGGCCAAGTCTGAACACAGTGTTTACACAGTTACTGAAAATCCTGGATAGTGCACCTTTAACTATTAAAGTCCCAGACACATCTCACTACCTCAACCACATACCGCAACTCCCATGAAAATTACAATTCTGTAATTAATTACCCTAATGTCATTCTAAACCACGATTTTCTTTTTTTCTGTGGAACACAAAGGGAAATGTTTTGGTGAAGGCTTGTGTTGTTCAAGTGAAAAAGAATACAAGATAGAAGAACACAGATACAAGAAATTCATTTCATGGCATTTATAAGTAAATGAGGGAGAAACACATCATCAATTAATTAAACATTTTCAAATTTATTTGACATTTAACTGCATTACAATTAAACACATTTAATCTAATTTATTAAACATTAACATATTAAACATTTAATCTCATCTATTCAAGGTACAATACAATACACATGAAGAGTGTGAAAGCAGTATCTCATTTTTGTTATCCGATGTCCATAGATCGATGAATATGCAGTATTTGTCCTATTATTTTTGTAATTTCGTCAAATAACCTGTTTTTTTTTTTAATTTAAATCATTAGTTGGCTCAGTCAGTTTCAGATAAACTAAATGGAGTACTTAGTTTAGTTTTGCATTTCACACTTCTATTCAAATTAATCTTTAATGCCTGTCACCATTAAACTTCAAATACTTCATAGAGCGTTTGCAACTACGCAATATAAGGGAATCATTTTGGTCAAAACAATACTTGATAGACATAAAGTTTCCGTTTATGTTGTATACTTTATATTTTGAATGATTTTTTTCAAGTAATATTTAGCACATAATAAATACTTCAGTATTATTCAGGCCTAAACCCATTTGTAGAATAAATCACTCTTTCTGCAAAACATTAAACAAGTTTATGGAGTTAGAATCCATGTACAAATCTCATGGATTTTTTTGTTGTTGCAAAACTCTAAACACTCTCACTCACTAAAACACATTTCACACTGTGATGCAAATGTGTCATAAAACACAGGAGGCAAAAGTTAAACACAACTACAACAAAGTTGTCATTGTTTACACACAACAGCTCAAAAATGTTCACACTTGCTTCTAATGATGAGACCAAACCCGCTGTACATAATATAAGCCAGCGGCCAGCGCTGATTGATGACGTGAACAACCTGAGAGGAAGAGGAGGAGGAAGAGCGGTCAAGGCTGGATCAACACTACAGGGTTTTCACAGAGATGACGTTGCCTGTGATGTGGATAAAGTTCTCAGACATGAAGACATGATGCTGAGGCAGAATCAATCTCTCACCGACTCTGATTCTGCAGTTGCACAACTCTTCTGAGTGACTGTAAAATGTTTTTCATGTAGAGCAGACATGGGCAAACACAGGCTACATTTACTCGTGGACGGATATTTTCATAAACGGACATTTCATCCTCTCCGTTGTCAAAAATAACATCGTGCACACGTGTCATTTTTTCAAAAAAGTGTTTACACGAACCCGTGTATATATGCCGTCAAGAGCATGCCAGACCTGTAGGTAGCAGTGTGACGAGAAGCTCAAGCCCACGTTAGCCAATCAGAATCCAGAAAATAGCAACAACAACTCACCATAATAGAGCAGCTGTATTTGCAAATGCAAACAGACGGAAAGGGTTTGCACCAAAATAAATGCGACTGCTACTCTGAATATCCATGATCACCAAAGCCAAATGAAAATGTTATCATAGGTCAGACTTTTGACACAGTGCAAGTTCTGTCGCATTATGTGACGATGACTGCCTAAAACTCCGATTTGATCAGTTTTCCAAAATCTCCACTCTGGCTGGACTTTTTAGAAAGAATCGTTTTCAGGGGTGAATTCTCCGTTTGCGTGTAAACGAAGGGCACAAACGAAGGGAAATGTCTCCATTTTTCAAAATAACCATGTACGTGTAAACGGGGCCTAAAATAGGGTTCAACACAGGTGAGGGCATTGCCACCGTTTCACTGAGGAGAATTCATCTGGGTTGAAATAACGCCATCTAGTGGTGAGGTCGAGGGGCTTCAGACAAAACACTACAAAGTCCGATGTGTTCTGTCTATTTGCAGCGCGTTTCTGTATGTGGTTGTGTTGTGAGTATTTGGGGCACACATGTGTTGTGAAACTGATGAAGATGTTTTATTAATTTGCATGAGTTTTTTTTCAGTTGCAGGTCGTTGAGCAATACTAGGCTACTGTCATTTTAAGAGCTGCACTGATCCAATATACTGATACACATGAATTGTCTCTCGCAATAAAATTTTAAGTTATGCTGAAATACACACAAAGAAATCGATAAAAGCAATCGAGATTTTAATTTTATAACAAATATCTGATTCCTGACCTCAAGGAAGGGGATGAGGATGAGATTCTCCAACAGGGCTCAACAAGTAGATCTATAGATAAACTCATCTTTCAGTCATTTGACCAAGCGGGTTGACACTTCAGCGTGAGAAAGCAGGGGTGTGGGATGTGAGTGTGTGAAACTAATCAAATGAGTGTGTCTCGGCAGCTCTGTGGAATCTCAGTTGTTAATAAATGTATTAAGACATAAGTTCATGTCAGTGTGCAGTGCTCCAGTATTAAAGTATGATTGTTTGACATAATGTCCTATTAATGTCTGATTATTTACCTCGTCAGGAATATCCACATATAAATGCAGCAATTGTGGTGTGTTTTACCGAATGCTTCACCGTTTCAATGATCAAGTGCTGCTAAACATTGCTCTTCTGTCTCACACTCTCACTCACACACACACACACACACACACTCACACTCACAGCGTGTAAACGAAGGGCACAAATGAAGGGAAATGTCTCCATTTTTCAAAATAACCATGTACGTGTAAACGGGGCCTCAGTCCTGCAGAGTTCAGCTCTAGCCCTAATCAAACACACCTGGACCAGCTAATCAAGTCTTCAGGACAATAGGAGAGCTCGATCAGGGCTGGAGATGAGCTCTACAGCAGAGGTCTTCAACCCTGCTTCTGGAGGCCCACTGCCCTGCAGAGTTTATATCACACCTGCTTCAGTCTGTGATTTCAAGCGATCCCGAAGAGCTTGACTAGCTGGTTCAGCTGTGTTTGATTTGGGTTGGAGTAAAACTCTGCAGGACAGTGGGCCTCCAGGTCTGAGTTGAGTTTAGGGCTTTCTTTGACCATTTGGGCTTTTGCAGTTAGACTACTGTTTTTGTACAGTATGCAACTACTGAATATACAGACATTAAATAGTATACAATTATCAATACAATACTATACAATACTATATCAGTAGTGCAAACAGTATACAATATATTCAACTTATTAAGCTTTGATTACTAAAAAAAAAAAAAAACGATTTTGTTTACTGGCCGGTTAAGTGAGTAGTTGAAGATTTAGTTTTGTGTTTAAAGGCCCCCTGAAATCAAGTTTCTTAGCTTTTAGTATGAATATGTTAGCCTTCAGGTTATGAATAAGCTGGTGTGTTCCAAAACAATGAAAAAATTCACATTTAGGTGATATAAGCATTTAAAACTTACAGTCTCTCACTTCCGCTAAAATGGATCACAGATTGTTATGACGTCACCACGGATTTCAGCTTCTCATCACATCTTCTGTCCAATCACATGCTGTCTTGAATCTGAAGCTCCACCCCTGAGCTAAACGCCACCTGGCCGAAGAGACCGTTGACAGACACAGAGCAATATGGGTTTGAGTGTGTGTTTGTTTGCTCAAACGCTCAAGTTTTATTCCATTCTCCAACTGTTTGTTGGTTAAGAATTAAATTAATGAATCCTTTACTATTGAATCCAGCGTTTCATCAGGACTTCCATGGTGCTGTCAGTCTGTGAGGCACATTGGCTATTTGAAAAGTGGGAGGAGCCATTCAACATGTCCCACCTTAGTTTCCTGTTTCAGTGGAGATTACATCAACACATCAAACAAAGATGTATGTTCCAAAGCACTTCAGTGGGACTTTAAAGTTAGAAAATGGGTGAAGGTTTTAAGAAAAGTGTCTTAGCAGTTGTAAAAAAATGTAAAGGCAAGCTTTAGGCATGATGTGAAAAAAATACTGAGTAGTTGCTTGTTGTAGCCCTACACTAAATGTACATATTTGAACAGAACTGCTGGATTTATGTTTTTCCCTCATTGCTGGTGTACTCAGTCCCTGTATGAACTGGTGCTCTCCATGCTCATCAGTCGGCCCCTGAGCACTGAGCTGCCGTGCCTCGACAGCTGCTGCTTGAACTCAGTGGTTAGGAAGTAGTAGATGAGCGGGTTGAGGCAGCAGTTAAGGCTCGCCATGCACAGAGAGATCGGGTGAAACTGCTTAACGGCCCGACTCACCTCACAGTTTGTTATAATGCACTGGGTTACCATCAGATAAAACAGGAAGTTGATGTGGTAGGGGGCGAAGCAGAAGAGGAAGACTCCTGTGCACACCCGAACCATGCGCAAGGCCTTCCTCGTGCTACCAGTGGACTGTTCGGTGTGGGTACGCTGACGCAAAGAGTTCACTATCAAGCAAGTACAGAAGATGATGACAATTATTGGACCAATAAATCCAAAGACTTCAGCAGCGGCCATCATGGAAATGGCTAAGCGAAAATCCAGCTTTCGCATTGGGAGATCTTTGAAGCACTGGCTTGTTTCATTCTTGTTTACGGAAGCTTTCCTCATTAAAATGAAGGGTGAACAGCAGAGACCCACCACCACCCACACTGCGATGCTGATGCACACGTCGTAGCGGGACTTCCAGCGCTTGGCCCAGAACGGGTGGATGAGGAAAGCACAGCGCTGGATGCTGATGCACACCAGGAACGCAATGCTAGCATACATGTTAAGGTATTTCAGGTAAAAGCACAGCAGACACAACACACTGCCGAAAGGCCAGTCTGTTTGGATGTAGTAGTGAATCCGAAGTGGCAGAGACAGCACGTGAGCCAGGTCCGCTATGGTCAGGTTGATCATGAAGATGACGGCCTTCGTCTTTTTGCTGTGAATCGAAGAGAATCCGTGGCATTAGAAGACACAAGCAACTCTAAACTGACCTCATGAAATACATCTAAGAAAAACACGTGCATTGATTAGGCTTGATGAGTACTATCACAATTACTGTGACATTGAACTGACAAGGAAGGTCTTTCTTAATGGTGAAATTTCTGATATAAAGGATTAGTTCACTTCAGAATTAAAATGTCCTTGTAGTTTACTCTCCTCCACGTCATCCAAGATGTTCATGTCTTACTTTCTTTAGTCAAAAAGAAATTAAGGTTTTTGAGTTAAACACTCCAGGGTCAATGGGGTCCAACGGGTCGAACGTCCAGATGTGAGTTTCAGTGCAGCTTCAAAGTCTCGACACGATCCAGCCGAGGAACACGAGTCTCATCTAGAGAAACCAGCGGACATTTTATAAAGAAATAAACATTTATAAAATTTTAACAACAAATGCTCTTCTTGCATTAGCTGTGATGCGACACACATTACGTCATCAGGTTGAAAGGTCAAGCTTGACGCAGGCAGAAGAACCGCGGTAGGGTTAGGAAAAACTCACATCTAATTTTCGCCTACAACTACAAAATCGTCCGACGTCGTTGTTTTACCTTTTTTTGTAAAGGAGTTTGACTTGGTCTTTGCACGTTCGCTTTGTAAAAACTTGATCGGTACTTTCGCCTACGTCACACGTGACCTTTCAACGTGATTATGCAACCCGATCTCACGTAAATTTTTATGTATTTTACAAGTTGCCCAATTCGTATAAATTCATGGTGAATTAAACTACCCCTGACCCCACCCCTAAACGTACCCATCACTGGAGTTTAGGCAAATTGTATGAATTCGTACAAATTGGTCATGATATAGCGTTGGATTACGTAATGTGTGACGCATCACAGCGAGTGCAAGACCAGCATCTGTGGTTAAAAGTATATAAATGTTTATTTTGTTATAAAACGCTGGTTTGTCTAGATGAGACTCTTATTCCTCGGCTGGATCGTGTTGAGACTTTGAAGCTGCACTGAAACTCACATCTGGACCTTCTAGCCGTTGGACCCCAATGACGTTAAAACCTTCATTTCTTTTCGACTAAAGAAAGAAAAACATGAACATCTTTAGGTGACGTGGAGGAGAGTAAATTATCAGGAAATTTTAATTCTGAAGTGAACTACTCCTTTAACATATCAAAAAGTTTTTATATGACCAGCATTAAAAGTGTTACAGAAGGCCTGTCAACATGCTAAAAAGCTAATTGCACCACATCTGAACAGAGTGACTAATGATGATACTAGTTGTAATATTGTAAACCACCTTGGGTCTCCAACAGATGCACACTGTAGGACTCATAGCAGTCCTTTACGCCTGTCGCGTGTCAGACTGTACGGCAACCGAGACTCGTCCAGACTTTCGTCATCAGTTAATGACACGTACTTTGAATTACTTTGAATGCTTTACATGCCGGATAGAAATGGTGGATAGCAAACAACAACCATGTGTATCGTTAATTTTGATCATGGCTTTTCTTGAAAAGAGAACTGAATAAAAACGGGTGTGGAACAAGTGGTGGTTTGATGTTGTCTCATTTATTGCAGGATGAGTTTTATGTCCTGATTTTTGCAGAGGATCAAAGGAATCTTTTAGCACTCAGAAAATTTGTCTCAGACGTCCAAATCGTGGCCAAAATAGTACAGTGTGCATCTGGCTTTATAAGGGAATGAGTATTGATTCTAAAGAATATTGTGCTGCACTGTTTTTAGATCTTTCAAAAGCGTTTGACACAGTTGACCACTATGTCCTGTCTCAGAGATTGGTGGATATTGAAATGTCTCCAAAAGCAGTCAAATGGTTTGATAATTATTTGAGTGGCAGAACACAAAGTGTTCATGTTGATGGTGTGTCCTCAAACTCTGGGTCCCATTTTATTTTCTATTTATATAAATGACTTGTGTCAAAATGTAACAAATGCGAAGTGTCATTTTTATGCGGACGATACCGTTTTGTATTGTTCTGCTCCAGCCTTGACAAGTGCTATTGAAGACCTGCAATCTGCTTTTAAAATTATTCAGAAGAATCTTTAGTAATTGAGACTTGTACTAAACTCAGATAAAACTAAAATGATGTGCTTTTCTAAATCAAGGAAAACAGAAGATGCTTGTCCAATTGCTACACTAGATGAGAAAGTAATTGAACGAGTAAATATAAATATCTATAAATATAAATCTATAAATATCTTGGTTTCCTTTTAGAAGAAAATTTGTCCTTCAAACCGCATAGAGGGACTAACAAAAAAACTAAGTAAAGTTGGGTTTCTATTATAGAAACAAAGGCTGTTTCTCTTTTAGTACGAGAAAAACACTTATACAAACAACATTTATGTCAATGCTAGATTATGGCGATATTTTATACATGCATGCAAATAAATCTTCTTTGAAAATAATGGATTCAGTATATCACGTAGCACTAAGATTTGTAACTAATTCCAGTTTCCGTACTCATCATTGTAGCTTGTATGAGAGTGTTGGTTGGCAATCTCTGCACAATCGCAGGCTGGAGCACTGGTATATTTTTCTTTTTAAGGCCATACTTTGTAAACTGCCTCCTTACTTATGCTCTCTTTTGACTATTAAAGTCACTACCAGGAAATGTAATCTTAGATCATATGGACAAATCATGTATGAAATCCCACGAACGCGAACTGTCTTAGGTGAAATTGCCTTTACATTTTTTGCACCGTTTACTTGGTATAAATTGCAAAATCAGCTAAAATTTGACTGTTTCCCGACAATGACACAATTTAAAATGAGGATAAAGGACTTTTTGAGTATTAATCTCAAACGTACATGTGCATCGTGCTGTTACTGAGAGCGGCTGGTGATTACGTTTGAGATTGTTAAATTGCCAAAATGTACTTTTTTTCTTGTTTGTTTTGTTTTTGTTAATGTTTGTATATGTACTTTTTAATATGGAACTATTATTCTGCTGTCTTGGCCAGGACTCCCTTGAAAAAGAGATTCTGAATCTCAATGGGACTATTTCCTTTTAAAATAAAGGTAAATAAATAAATACTGCAGAAGCGCTGACCTTATGAATCGACACAGCACCCACAGAGCCAGGGTGTTGCTCAGCAGGCCCGGGATGAAGATGATCACGTAGAAGAAGCTGTAGAGCTTGTTCATGGCTGTGTCCCAGCCAGTCATATCAGCTGAACACGAGTTCGCACACGACACATTCATGGATGTCATGGTCAAACTTTGATTTCATTTATTGCAGACAGCAGAAATCACTGTGGAATAAAATTGAAACAACTTTGAAATTTCTTCCAATTCATTTTACTGTGTAATTACTGGTAAACTGCAACACACACACACACACACACACACACACACACACACACACACGGCACAAATATACTTTTCAAGCAAAAGGGTTGACAAACAACAGTGGATGAACTACAGCAGATGCACTTTTGATAGTTTGATATTTTCATATCTATTGCATTTTTGGAGTGGCTTTCTAGAGTGACTCAATACAGGCTACTTTATATGTGATTAAATTATAACGTTCGTATAAGGTTTCACAATTGTCACCTCCCTTCCTGTACAAGCCTGAAGGAAGTGTTTGTGTGACGAATGTGGGTGTATCTGTCAACAAACTGTACCTCTTTGTGTGCTCATGTCTCATATTTTGATACTTTTATTTTTTCCAATTAATGGATGTGCAAGCCTTGAATTTGGATTTGATAGTAATTTCAAGAGGTTTTTTTGTATAACATTTTGGTCATTAGAATTAGTATTTAATGTTAAGCTGTGAGTGCTGTAAAACTGAGAGCACATGTTGAGCAAATAGAGGATCTCGGGTTTCACAAGTATGCAAATCTGCTGATTTATTATTCTCTTCAGTTAGTCGTGTTTTTTCTTGTTGGCACAGGAGAGAGTGTGTAGTTTCTGCTGCCACTGCATTGAACAAACATCATGATACTTCCATTTGTACGTTGATCATGATTTTGAAAAACCATGGTGGAATAAACTTTGTGAAATACAGTTCAGTACATCAGATAACACAATTAAGAAAATAGCAACAACAGATTCAACGACCATAATCATAAATAAATATTTGCAATTCACATGTAACTTCATTTCTGTATTTAATGTGAAAAATTAATGCTGCACTATATATTTTTTTGTTTGATTAATCCAGGTATGTTTCAAATGTACCTAGAAAGTAAGAGTTAAGCAACAGAAGTTGTTGTGCGCTGCAGTTTTTCCTACCTGTTGGACTGAGCTGCGGCGTGTGTGTGTGTGTTTCTGTTTTTGGTGCTTTCCAGCTCATCATACAGCGAGAGGAAGTATGCTACTTTACATATACACCACTAGCGGAAACAAGCTGTGACGTGTCTCAGGAAAGTGAAACCATTTCGTGATGTTTGTTGTTCTCTTTCGAGAGGTTCTCTCGTATTGCGTAAGTTTAGCTTACGCTACGGAAAAGATTCATCTTCTCGAGATATTGAAGCCTAAAAATTATCCTTAATTTTGTATTCATTGTCAATGCAGTGCAGCAGCTAGCAGACCTAGAGCAGGCTGTCTAGCGTGCTCATTGGCTGCCCTGCGGCAACTGCATAAGCCTACCAGTGAGCCCGACGGGACGTCATGTCCAATCAAGGGCGCTCGCGCCTTCACCGCGTCCTAGCCCGCCAGGATGGGCGTGGCTTAGCGTATATAAGCAGGGCTTGGAGGCTGAATCTCTGATTTTCATCTCTTCAGCGAAGCTCTCCTCATCGCTGGATCTAGAGAGATGCGCCACCGTCGAGAAAGCGACAAGCCAGCTTAGAACAACGCTTGAAGAAGCCGGCCGTCTTTGCCACCTTCAGCCATCCATGCGAGCTACGCTATCCGGCGGCATTTCCTTTTAAGCTCTGTATTCTGTGTTCTACACTTCCTAAAAGAGCAGCGAGACGTCTTTTTCAAGATGTCTCGCACTTCCTCTGGCTCGTGCAGAGCCGCTCAGCGTTGGAGACCACTCTTCTGCGCTCTCTGCCTGGGCCAGGAACACGCAGCCCTCGCCCTCTCGTGGAGGATGCGAGCACTGCGAGGAACTTCCGATGTCGACCCTGCGGGCTCTTTAACCACAGTTAAAGTCTTTAAACACAGCGCATCATGCAGAGCCCTCTCGAGCTCTCTGCATGACCCTGACGGGCATCATCTGTGTCACATGTAGGTCCCGTGCCCACTACTAGTGCGCGCGCCCTCATACAAACACTGTTCCCAGTAACTGCTCGACCAACGAGTACGCGGCTAGCTCTTTACGTACAAGAGAGCTACCCCGCCCTCGCGTCCCCGTTTCGCATGTCATGCAGAGCCCTCTCGAGCTCTCTGCATGACCCGGACGGGCATAAACAGACGCGATGTACTGGATGCGTGGAAAGAGCAGAATTCTATCTGCGTCACATGAAGATCACGTGCCCACTACGATGTGTGCGCGCCCTCATACAAACACTGTTCCCACAGTAACTGCTCGACCAACGAGCACGCAGCTAGCTCTCCTTACGTTACAAGAGAGCTACCCCGCCCTCGCGTCATGCAGGGCCCTCTCGAGCTCTCTGCTTGACCCGGACAGGCTTGCGCGCCGCGGCCGGACCGCCGTCGAAATGTCTCCCCCTGTCAGTTCCTTAGAAAAGGCTACTGCAGCGGTGTATTACATTAGCGGTGAACATTACAATGTTTTCACAAAACGTTCCCCGTTCAAAGCAAACCGGGACGTCACATGTAAAACAGCCAGCTGTCAACGAGCCGCCGTACTCAAATGGACTGCATTTATATAGCGCTTTCACAGACCCACTGGGCCACCAAAGCGCTTTACATATTGCCTCACATTCACCCATTCACACACCGACGGTGGTGTCTGCCATACAAGGCGCCATCCAGCTCATTGGGAGCAGCTGGGGTTAGGTGTCTTGCTCATGGACACCTCGACACTTGGTCAGGTGGAACCAAGTATTGAACCACCAACCTTACGGTTTGTAAACAACCCACAACCCTCTACGCCTCACTAGGTCAGTCTCACAGGCACTCACTCCAGTTCCACCATATAAAAACAACTACGGAAATCTTTTTTTCTATATTTACACTAATGGAATAACATTCTCTATAACATTCTAACATTCAGTCATATAAACTGTTTTTTCTTGATAGTCATACTTGCACACACTGATTGTTCATGTATTGTTTTTAGCCCTGTTTTTCTGTATTTAATATTTTGCTTATTTGTATCTAGTCAATAATAATGTCCTGTATAAATGTGTTGAAGATTTGGGGAAGATTCGGGGAAGAAGACGGCACCCAGAAAAAGGCACCCGGCCGGTGATCTGACGGGCACGTTTGTGCGAAGCCGATGAGGATCCGAAACGAAACCGGCATTCCAATGGAATTGGATTTCGCGATCTCCACAGCTGCGGCCGTTGTGGAAACACGGTCCCCCGGTCTACTTCGTGGTTCAATGTGCTGGGATAATCGACTACCTGTGACTCCCCTGATCTGTGCGTCATTTGTGAGCTTCGCTCATATTCTTGTTTCTATGCTGTCAGTTGAAACTGACTTTCTGGGGTGTCTCAACGGCCCGACTGCTTGACTGTTTTACTGTTTTACTTCAGGGGGACGTTTGCCTGGATACTGTTCATGTGCCTCAGTCACAGTGAGTTTACTGTTTGAAATGTCCTGTTCTTAAAGTGTTCACATTGGGAAAGCTTGCCTTAGTCACAGTGAGTTTACTGTTTGAAGTGTCCTGTTCTTAAAGTGTTCACATTGGGAAAGCTTTTGCTGTTTGAAGTACGTGCACGATTGCTTTGATTGTTTCGTATTGTTGGTTTGCATCTACAGTTCCAGATAAAAAGCCTCCGGTGACCCTGGTGTGTTTTGTTGATAACTTGAGCTAATCCTGAGTATTTAAAGCAGTGCTGTGTTGACGCTATCCTTCTGCTGTCTGAGTCTCTGTCGGAGGGAACGAGAAACTGCTGTGCTGATATATCTTTCTGCTATTTGAGCCTCTGCTGGAGAGAACAAGAAACTGCTGCGTTGACGTTATCCTTCTGCTGTCTGAGCCTCTGCTGGAGAGAACGAGAAACTACTGTGCTGACTCTAGCCTCCTACTGCTGTGCTGATATATCTTTCTGCTATTTGAGCCTCTGCTGGAGAGAACAAGAAACTGCTGCGTTGACGTTATCCTTCTGCTGTCTGAGCCTCTGCTGGAGGGAACGAGAAACTGCTGTGCTGACGTTATCTTTCTGCTATTTAAGCCTCTGCTGGAGAGAACAAGAAACTGCTGCATTGACGCTAGCCTCCTACTGTCTGAGCCTCTGCTGGACGGAACGAGAAACTGCTGTGCTGACGTTATCCTTCTGCTGTCTGAGCCTCTGCTGGAGAGAACGAGAAACTGCTGTGCTGACTCTAGCCTCCTACTGTCTGGGCCTCTACTGGAGAGAACAAGAAACTGTTGTGTTGACGTTATCCTTCTGCTGTCTGAGCCTCCGTCGGAGGGAACGAGAAACTGCTGTGCTGACGCTATCTCTCTGCTATTTGAGCCTCTGCTGGAGAGAACAAGAAACTGCTGCATTGACGCTAGTCTCCTACTGTCTGGGCCTCTGCTGGAGAGAACAAGAAACTGCTGAAGCCTAAGACTAAGATGTTAACGGTACGGAAGATCAAATGCTTAGTGTTTAGTGACTCTCAGGTCACATTGTTTTCAGAAAGTTTGTCCAATGAACTCTTTGTCCCTCAACTTCAGGGGGCAGAAACACCCTGGCTCACCATGCGGGGGGCTAATGGACTCGACATCCCCTACATTGGCTATATAGTAGTTGATTTCCAGGTCCAAGGTGTTACGGTGCCGGAGAAGGGGGTCGTCGCCGTCCAAGATCACTGTCTGGGTGTCCACCGAGCCCTGTTGAGCATGAATGTCATCTTCAAGTTGCGACCGAACAAGTGTCAACTGTTCCGGAAGGAGGTGAAGTTTCTGGGCCACTGTGTTAGCTCCGAAGGAGTTTCCCCCGACCCAGAGAAAGTGTCAGCAGTGCAAGAGTAGGAACCTCCCAAGACTGTTCGACAGGTGAGGTCTTTGGGTTTTGTGGGATATTACAAGCGCTTCATTAAGGACTTCTCGAAAATTGCTAAGCCCCTGAACAAACTCCTCGTGGGCACTGGGCGCTCTCGTAGCTGTTCGTAACCCCCTCTGTGGCTTGGAACCCTGAGTGAAATGCACCCTTTCGAAGGCTAAAGCAGGAGCTATTGCAGGCTCTTATTCTTGCTTATGCTGACTTTTCACAACCTTTTTATTCTCTACAACCGATGCAAGTAACTCTGGGTTGGGTGCTGTAAAGACTCAGGGGCGGATCTAATCCGTGGGGGAATTTGCATATCATAATTAATAATTGGTAATTAATAATTATTCATACATTTTTGGATTAGATCAGTCTTACATGTTAATAAATCTCCTGCTAAGGGATGATGTGTCATTTTACCTGCATGCATGCATGTGTATCCTTGCAATTAACCACAAGTTGATTGCAATTAATTGCACCGACCACGTCTTACAAAACAGGCAAAATTAATTAGCACAATTGTCAGAATAATATTTGTGGGGATCCATAATATCATCTCACTTATAGGATTTCAGGAAAAGCAATTCTGTGGCCACAAGAATTGGGTTTCCGGTCCTATAAACACAATACTCTTTAAAGTATCTTTAATTTGTAAAGCTTGTAGCTTAAGTTAGATCTTTGACACTTAAGGGACTTGGAAAATGAGCAAAGAGGCAGTACATCAATCAAATGAATATAATGAATTTAATAAGGCAGGACTACTTATGTATTTACTATGGTTACATTGGATGTATGTATTTACAAACATAATAAACAACAAAACACGATAAGGCATCGATGAACGAGAAATGCATAGAGACAGAGAGAGAGAGAGGAAATGTAAAGAGTTGCAGTTATGCAAGAGGGAGTTTAGAAAGACCCGAGGATCTTTCTAAATAGCAAATTCACATAGACAACGGAACTTTGAGAGACTACAAGACTTCAACTAATCTTAACAGCGTGATCAAACACGGATACTTGCACTCTTTGCATGGCTTGTGAAGAAGCGTGTGTGTGTGTCTCTCGGTCCGGCGCGTCACGTGGTCACGTGCGCATGTTTCTCCTTCAAAGCGAGCGCGCGCTCGTTTAAAGGTCCCCATGCTTGTAGATGGATTTGCTGAAGAGATATGCCACGGTGTCCTTTTCACTCGTCGATTGGAATTAACACAGAGACTTATCTAAGACTGAAAAACACAAACTAAACTAGAAACAATTAAAAGAAAGGCGAAAAGCTCGCCCGGAGGCGAGACGTTACATTATGACACGAGGACAAGAGAAGTAAGAGAGCGCGCGAGTGGAGCGCGCCGACATTATCACCTTGCAGAAATCCAGCCTCTTCCCGTCGGCTTGGCCAATCGGAGAGTTGGGAGTCACAGGCGGGAATTTTGTTTTTATTACTCTTTGTCTAAGAGCGCAAGCTCCTTGCGTGCATGCTGGGGGGGGAGATGGGTTGTCAATTCATTGAAGAAACTATGAAAGATGCTTTTAATATTAATATGTTGTTGTACCGACATATCGTGTATACAGTCACTTCGATCTTCAAAGTACCAGGTTTTAGAAACCAAATATGTCACACTGATTCTGGTTGATCATAGTGTGAACAGTCTGGAATAGTAAGTATTAGAGTTTACATGAAACAAACCACATAAAAGGCCACATCATAAGATTGGAACATTAGATGCATGGTAATACATTTCTCACATGGTTATATTTATATATATATATATAGAATTATAGGATTAAAATGTTTCATTCTTCCTTCTCCCGGACTCAAGTCCATGCACATTCTTTTAGGTCGTAAACCTGTAACAGGAAACCAAACTCGAGCAGTGTTAGCTTAATTTGGGGGAAGTGTCATGTGCTTGTGTGTGTGTTACATTCAGGCTTTCTGGGTCTGAAGGCTTTGGGACTTTAGCAAGGAGGCATTTAATTATCCAGATTCACCCTAGCCCAGTCCTTACAGTGCGGTGCTAGCTCAGCGGCAGCAGGGAATAGAGAGGGTCATCGCATACGCGAGTCGAAGGCTCCACCCAGCTGAGTGGAATGATTCAAACTACAGCTTTTTTAAAATTGAACTTCTAGCTATGAAGTGGGCCTTGAGTTAAAAGTTTAAAGACTACTTATGGGGAGCCAAGATACTTGTGGTGGACATAACAGTCCCCCTTGTCCATTTACACACGGCCAAGTTGGGGATGTTAGAACAGCGGTGGGTGGCACAATTAGCTAATTATGATTACCAACTACAATATCGTCCAGGCAGAGAACACACTAATGCTGATGTGCTTTCCAGACTCCCTGCGTCAGGTGGGAGTGGCCTGGCTTCGACCCCTTCTATCGAGCCTGAAGGGGGAATTACTGGTAGGAGTAGGGGAGGTACCGGGATCAAGCCAGGAAGCGACTCCTGCTAGTTGGGGTTGGGACCCAAGGCGGTGGAGGGAGTTGCAGACGTCGGGAGACAAACTCTGCTCGCTCGCTTCATTCGTGGGGCCAGACAACTGAGGCCTCCCGTCAGAACCAAGATCCCTTCATGAGACTCAGCTATAGTCCTCGAGGGTCTGGTTGAGACCCCCTTTGAACCTCTAGAGTCAGCGTCTGATAAACTTCTGACCCTAAAGATGTTTTTTCTTATGGCTATAACCTCTCTAAAAAGAATCAGGGACATCCAGGCTCTGTCAATATCGCCATCCTGCTCAGACTGTGCTCCAGGAATGGTGAAAGTGATTTTGCATCCTCATCCTGATTACCTGCCTAAGGTACCTTTCTCGGCTGTACATCCGGTCACTCTTGAGGCCTTCTGCCCTCCGCCGTTCACAACGGCGGAGCAGGAGAGATCTCACAGACTGTGTCCAGTCCGTGCTCTTCCGGCCTACGTCTAAGAGCTCACTCCACCAGTGGGGTTGCCTCCTCTACTGATTTGGCAAGATGTGCCCCCTTACAAAATGTTTGTGATGCGGCAGGCTGGTACTCTCCGGACACATTTATAAGATTTTATAGTTTGGATGTTCATGCCACTCCGGGCTCTCACGTCCTTGAGTCGACATCACAAGCTAATGTCAAGGGCTTTCTTGCGTTCTTGTAAGCACACCTACACAACCGTAAGGAGTCCAAACACCTTCAAGTACGGCGGCGTGGGCATTCTCATTCCCAATGCGCTGAGCAGCGCAGCATCGATTGCAGCTTTTGAAAGGGAACGTTCCGGGTTACTTGACTGTAACCCTGTTCCCTGAAAAAGTGTAACGAGATGCTACGTTATTTTGCCGTGCTGATGATGTCCCAGGGCTGCTCTTCAGACAAAATATCCTGACGATGCACCTGTGGCTCATCTAATTATAGCCTTGCGTCGCGGGTGCGCGCCGATGATGTCACCGACCGAGGCTATATTACTATTTCCATCAACGTGTTTACACACTATATTCACAGCAGGTCACGATTAAAGACGTTCTCAATGCGCGAAGTAGCGCAGCATCTCGTTCTGCTTTTTCATTGAACAGGGTTACAGTCAAGTAACCTGGAACGTTCCTCCTCGATCTCTTCTCTAGACTCTGGAATGTTTTTAACACTGAAAGCACCTGCTATAACGTTATACTCTGTCATGCGACACTAACACCGGTAGCCTTAGAAAATAAGAAAATAATGTTTAACGGTAACATTAACTAGCCTGCTACAATTAACTTTAACTAATGTTAGCTAGCCAAAACTCACATCAGTTAATACATGTTAGTATTAGCGTTAAAGTATTTCTAAGTTGGACTTTTGTTTTAATTATGTTATTAATCAACTATTGGAGCTAACGATATCATGACTCACCCTTTAGGAACAATATTTGTCCATTTGAAAAACGTATCTTGCCAGCGCACCCAGAAAGTTTAGTGAGGTCACTAACGATAAGGTCAAAGTCCTTAATATCGGATATGGGGATGATTTCTTTACACCCGTCCTCTATATATTTCACATAGGCAAACATATTTTCTATTCTATTTATAGTTCAATTATGTTAAAGTAAAGTAGATTTGTTGAGTGAAGTTGTCAAGTAACGGTTACGCACGAGCGAATTTAACACTAACGGCGGGAAGCGAAAGATGCACTGTTGCCTTGGTTACAGACTACAGTCATACTAGTAGTGTGTCTTAGCTCCCACTATAAAATTATAATTTATAAATGAACTATAAAGTGTTTATTACACTTTAACATTACACAAACAGGTCTTTATAACCCAACACTTTATGAATCAACAACTCTCTAAAGCAGTTTCAACAATATGCCTAAGCAGTCTTATAACCTTCATGGAGGATTTATTACAGAACTGTTGAATTGAGGCTGTATCAGTTGTACACAATAATCTGGCAACTACTTTTGTGAAATGCTGCCACACTGCCGATGACTTTGACATGGTAGAGGAGGACTGGCTGTAAATTAAACGCTCACAATTAAATTAATATTCTGCAAACCAACAGACCAAGGCCTTCTAGTGCTTTCTTCAATCTGTCTCCAGTGGGTTGGGCTAATCCAAAAAAGTGAAAACAATGGGGGTGTTCTGAAGACAGGCTGTTACCTGTGAAACAGGGGTCTGAAAACACCCCCGTAGCAATTAGTGCTTTCCACCTGATGAAATTAACACGGCAAAAAATCGACCAATCTGAATTTTGGTCGAGCCAGAACGTATCGACCAATAAATCGACTAGTCGACTGGGAGATTACAGCCCTAGTCTGATCATATAGTTAGGCCTTGTTTATTAAACAGCTTAATCCTGCTTTTATGAGCCTTCATTTTTGGTGCATGTTATGTGGAATTTTTTTTCTTAATGTTTCTTTGTGCTTTCGGGTACTGCCTCTTGATGCCAACTGCGGTGAAAATGAAAGTGAAGTCAGACCAGGCTCAAGCTGCGCAAATTAGGATTAGTGCTAAATCAATTTATTTTGTTTATAATTAGTCTTCCAATTAAATAATTAAATGTCTGTCTTTCTTCTACACTCTAGCATATGTATTTACTGTCAGCCAGTTTAGCTATAGCTCAGTGGGCTCTCCCCACTCTCTGAGCTGCACATCTTAGATGGAAGTATTAGACATTTAAGTTAAATATTATACAGTTACAGTATACACTGAAATGATATACAGTAGGTTACAACCGTTCTAAAATCACAACGGGGTAAAATGCGCATTTGACTTAATTCTCTTTTAGACCACTCGATGGCACGAATGCAGCTCAGTCTTTTCTTCATAAACGCTTTTGATGATGGACTTAGAAATTTGGCTGATCCCTGACTTGATCGCGGCAAAGTTGATTCTGTGCTAACTTGATCTATTTTGTTTTTTTTTAAATGTTTTAGACTTATGTAGCAATTTAAATACAAAGAACTCAAGAATCTTGTTTCTGTATTTTTTAAATGAAAATTTTGATGACAGTATATTTATCGAACAAACATTTATTATTTAATTTATCAAAATAACCCAAAAAATAGTATAAACTTTGCTAAAGTGATTGTTTTGAACAAGTATAAACTTAGGCATTATTAAAAGCATACTAATTTAGCAAAAGTATTTGTATCAATACTGTGTGTGTGTACCGTGCTGGTGTTACCCCGTGTGTACCTCCTTGCCACCTTATACATTAATACATAATAGTTACAATAATTAATATTGATAGTTTAATTTTAAAACTAACAAACCACCTTTATGATTTATTTTCACACAAAATCAGCTCCTTCAATTTTCAAACAATCATGCAAAATATTTCTACAATCCTACACTATGGGACTAGTGAAAAGCAAATGTTTACTATACTGAGATACTATTCATTTTCATATTCATATTCACAAAGTAAGATGGAAAATGTTGGGGAGCATCAGGGTATGGTTAATTGGATAACTGATTATCTTTCTAATAGACCACAGTATGTGAGGATGCTGGACTGTGTGTCTCAAGTAGTGAAGTGCAGCACTGGAGTCCCTCAAGGAACGGTTTTAGCACCATTTTTGTTCACCTTTTTTACATCAGATTTTCAGTATAATTCTAGATCTTGTCATCTCCAGAAATTTTCAGATGATTCTGTAATAGTTGGCTGTATAAAGCACCACGATGAGAGTGAATATAGGGAGCTAATAAAGAGTTTTGTGGACTGGAGTGATAAAAACGGTCTCAGGATAAATGTTAGTAAGACAAAGGAAATGGTTGTTGATTATAGTAGACTTCCTCAGAAAGTGGTACCAGTAAATTTAAGAGAGTCAGAAGTTGAGATTGTAACTACGTACAAGTATTTGGGTGTATATCTGAACAACAAGCTCAACTGGTCTGATAATACTATGTATGTATATAAGAAGGGTCAGAGTCGTATTCATTTGTTAAGACGACTGAGATCCTTTGGGGTACGTCAGGAACTACGTAAGACATTCTATTACTCTGTAGTCTCATCTGTGATTATGTATTCTATCACATGTTGGGGAGGGGGACTGTTGGAAAAGGAGAAGAATAAGTTAAATAAACTCATAAAGAAGGCAGGCTCTGTCGTGGGGAGTGAGTTACCTATTTTAGAGAAGATAGCGCAGGATAAAATGATTGGGAAACTTTCTCGTATGATTAATCATGACTGTCATCACTTATATGAAATATCTCGTGCTTTTGTGAGTACTTACAGCTCAAGATGAATTCATCCACGCTGCTACAAAGAGCTTTTTAGAAAGTCTTTTTTCCCAACTGCTATCAGATTTTATAATCAATGTTTTACGAGATGATAGATACATATATATATATTTTCTTTTATCCCGGTGTATATAATCATAATGCTTTGCAGATTTGATATGTGAGAACAAGACTTGTTGCTGTGGTATGTGTTGTTTGTTGTGGTTGTTGTTTATTTATTCATTGTATTTTGTGGTGCTGTGGCATATCAATTTACCCCTGGGGATTAATAAAGTAAATCTAATCAAATCAAATCAAATTTAGATTAGAACTCATTTAGATCATTTATAGTATATTACCTTTTTATTATGTATAATGTTAATATGGTCTCATTAAAATATTAGAAATATGATGTAGGCCCTATGTTATACACTAGTATCAACACAGGCAATTGATTATAATGGGAAATATATTCATATAACTCTATTAAATATAGAGTTAAAGTGTGAAAAACTGTCTGCTAAATATTCTATACATAATTTACCCGCTGGCTTTCTAGAACTGAATCAATCTTTGCAATGTTGAATGGGCTTTAACCTGTCTTTGCTCTTTCTCACTCCGTCTTCTAATTTTGTGAAGGCATTGTTTTTTGTCTACAAAATATGCCGACAACAGATTATGTTATTTATTTATTCGTGTTTTATTTATTTAGTAGTGTTATTTATATTAGATTAGATCAGGTTAAATAATTTGATGGAACAAGAATTCTGATTTTCTTCCAAGAACATGAATATGTTGCACAAGTTGTTAGCACTATTTGAAGACCAGGAGCAAAACATTACCGACAGAAAAACAAATTGCCAAAATACTAATTTCGTGGATCAACCACTGTCTGTAATGTGGATTGTAATTTGTAATCGACCTGTCAATGCTACGACATTCTATTCTGGCACTGTCGTCGAGAGCGGCACATGCTCGCCTGTGAGTGAAACTGCTGAGCCAGCAGGAGAACACAGAGCGGATTAGCAGAATCAGTGGATCTTTAGCGGAGCGAGCAGGAAAACACGGAGCGGTTAGCAGAATCAGTGGATCTTTAGCGGAGCCAGCAGGAGAACACAGAGCGGATTAGCAGAATCAGTGGATCTTTAGCGGAGCGAGCAGGAAAACACGGAGCGGATTAGCAGAATTAGTGGATCTTTAGCAGAGAGACAACAGAACGTTTTTATGGGAATCCTCTGGAGGGTTAGCGAGGGGGCGAGAGGGGCACCTCAGCTGATGAGGGGAGAAGGGCAGTGGCTCTAGCCACCGGGACACCCCCCTGTGCACGGCCCTGACCAGCAGTTTAGTTGTGATTCATCATCTGAAGGCAGTGTTTCTGGAGTTGATTCGGAAATTCCAGATCTTCCAGATGATGATCCATTCAGACAGATAGGTTGTGATACAGACATGGATTCCGTACTAATGTCAGCAGGTACAACGACAAAGGCACTGAGGCACTGAGTCATGCAGCAAGGCATCATATAACAGGGACACAACTTCATGACTTATTAAAGGTGATAAATACTCTGTTTGGCAAAGAGGTGTTCCCCAGATCAAAATATTTGTTCAATAAGGTCTTTAAAAACAACTCAGACATTGTGGAGTTCTACTTCTACTCCAAAACCTGTAAAGTATTTATTGGCACACAAGAAGACATACAAGACAAAAACATTGCACAGTGTGCAATCTGTAGTGCTCCCATTGAAATCAGTTCCTTGAACAGTGCAAGCTTTTTTATCAACATACCAATTGCACCTCAAATCCAGACGCTGCTTGAAAATCCTCAGATTGTCAAAATCCCAACATGTTATCTCGGACTATATAATAATATATAAAATAAAAAACCTTTATTTAACCAGGTGAGCACATTGAGAAAATTTTCTCATTTACAATGGCGACCTGGCCAAAAAGCGTCGAGGTACAAAAACATAAGTTACACATATAATTACAAGACAAGGTAGTACTCAATTAACATAGAAGAAGATTAATATACAGATCCGTAGATCAAGTACACAGATCAGGTTAGCATGTACAATGGTCCGACAATAAATTTGCTAACAATAATTTAAAAGTGATTAACGGGACAATGGATTCAAGTTTCAAAGATTTTTGGAGTGTATTCCAATCGTTAGCAGCAGAAATACGGCGTACAAAAGAAATACGAGCTTTAGTAGCCACCAGGGTGATATACCTACTTGAACGAAGGTTCATAGAGGGGATTGCTCTGGAAATTAATGATCATAAATAAGGTGGGGTGTTACACAGTAAGCATTTATAAATAAAAAGATACCAATGTTTTTGACGCCGGGTATGTAATGAAGGCCAGCCGATTAAACTGTAAAGGTTGCAATAGTGAGTGTTATATGGAGCATTGGTGACAAAACGGATGACACTATGATATACAACATCCAATTTCCTAAGGAGAGAATTTGAAGTGATTCTGTAAATAACATTACCAAAATCAATAATTGGAAGAACAGTCATTTTCACAAAGGTAAGTTTGGCTGGGAAAGTGAAGGAGGCTTTATTACGAAATAAGAAGCCAATCCTAGATTTAATTTTAGCTTGAAGTTGATTGATGTGGGTCTGGAAAGAGAGTGAAGAGTCTAACCAGACCCCTAAGTATTTATAGTTATCTACCTGCTCTATTGCAAACCCTTCTAGTGTCATGATACTTTTTGAACAGTCAAATACAGTGTGAGATCGATTAAAAAACATAAATTTAGTTTTGCTAGAATTTAAAAGCAGTTGAAGGGAACAGAAAGAGTGTTGTATATTATTGAAGCTTTCTTGGAGGTTTTCTAACACAGTTTCCAAGACCGGGCCAGCTGTGTAAAGGATGGTATCGTCTGCATAGAGGTGAATCAATGAGTCTCCTGCAACAAGAGCAACGTCATTGATATATACAGAAAATAAAGTCGGCCCGAGGATTGAACCCTGAGGCACCCCCATAGAGACAGCCAGAGGACTGGAGAGTAGTCCTCTTATTTAACACATTGAAACCTATCAGAAAAATAATTTGTGAACCAAGCAAGACAATCATTTGAGAAACCTAGGTTCCCTTTCAAGGGAACTCGCGTTGCGTCGAATTGACGCTAAGGGAACGCTTTGCGTGATGATGTATTGAAGCACATGTAAAATCAGTCCAATGGTGTGACGGAACGTCAGAGGCGGGTGACGTCATGAACCAGGAAACTATAAAACCTGCCCAAAACAAAGCGGCGTCAGCTTCTGTGTCTTCACAAGCGCTATATGTGAAACTGTCTGTTATATTTGGTGTTGTCTGTTATATATATATATATTATTCAGCATGGCGAGCAAGCAACAGTTCAGAGCGTGTGTGCATCCCTGCCCTCGTTATTTAACGGGTGGGGACACGCACGTTCTTTGTGTTGATTGTTTGGGAGAGGAGCATGCACGGTCAGCGCTCGAGGGCGCTGGCTGTGAGCACTGTGAAGTGCTTCCATTACGAACGCTCCGATCCCGCCTGGCGTTCTTTAGCGAGGACGCCCAGGCTCGCGTTCCCCAAGGCTCAGGTCCCGCAGCTGCTGAGGCACTGCGAAGGCTTCAGACTTGGGGTTCGCAAATGGATCTGTCAGCGGGGTTAGAGACGGGCCCGGCCTTATCTCTGCCTTCACCTGACAGATCTAGTGCATTGTATCAGGGTTCGGAAGCACGCGCTGCGGTTTCTTCCGCCCTGATACAGGCACCAACACTACAACTATCTAGTTCCGAGGAACTAGATGTTGTTAGTGTTGACTCACGTGATGTTGAGGATTCGCCACCTCAATCTCACGCGTTTGAGGAGCTGATTGAGGTTGTGACGAGAGCGGTCGAAAGATTAAATATAGATTGGCCGTCAGATAAGCAGGACGTTCGTTCAAAAAGTAAACTGGACGAACGCTTCCTGCCCTCTCGCGCACAACCTCAACGCCGGGGTCTGCCGTTTTTTCCCGATCTCCACACCGAGGTGTCGAGATCGTGGGGAAAACCAGCATCATATAGAGTTTACAGTGCACAAACATCTCACTATTCTTCTATATCCCAATATAAGAGCACGGTTATGGGGAGATGCCAAGGGTTGAAGAGACGCTCGCGAGCTATCTCTCTCCCGAATCTGCATCTTCCCTTAAGGCCCCGGTGTTACCCACCAAACCAGTTAAATTAACATCAAATCTGGTGGGTAAAGCTTATTCAGCGGCTGGTCAGGCTGCAGCATGTTTACATACCATGTCTTTGCTGCAGGCTTACCAAGCTGAGGTGTTAGGAGACTTAGATGAAGGCGGGGGTATTGGCCCGAACGCTGTTTGCGAACTGCGTCGGGCCACAGATTTGTCTCTCAGGGCCGCTAAGGAGACGGCTAAATCTATCGGCCGGTCTATGGCAGCCCTGGTGGCCACTGAGAGGCATCTCTGGCTGAATTTAAGCAACATTAAAGAAAAAGATAAACATTTTTTAATGGATGCTCCCATCTCTTCTTCTGGCCTCTTCGGCGACGCAGTAAATTCGGTCGTCGAGAGGTTCCAGGAGTCAGCCAAACAAGCGGCTGCTTTTCAAAAGCTTCTCCCTCGCCGAACTCATGTCTCCGGGGCTGCTGAGCGGGAGCAGCCCCAAACATCTAAAGCCAGCTCCTCACACCGTGCCACTCAAAAGCAGAGCGTGGCCTCCCGTGCTCCCCCACAAAAAGACTGGGGACACGGGGGGCGCGCTCAGCAGCAGCCTTGTAGGGGTAAGACGGATCTGAGGACCGTCATTATTTCAAAGAAGGCTGCAAAGAAAAGGTCCTGACGTCCGAGTGCGCAGGCCATCGAGGGCAGTTCCCCCCCGAAGTAGAGCGGTTAACACCTCATTACACGGTGCCCGTCTCTCTTCGGTGCCCTCAGGGGACCGTTATGCTAACCCTGCCACCTCGTGTGTTACAGGGCGCAGCGGTCTCCAGCGAGCATATCTCAGATGCCACCCGGAAACGTAGTGGCCCTGGGATGCCCGCCCCCTCCGAGGAGGGTCCTAGAGCAGTCAGTTCAGTCGTTCCCTGCCGGTTCGCCGTTACAGGGCGACGGGCTGATTGTTCAACAACAACTAAATCCAGAAGCCAGTCTCGAGAGGCTGGTACCTCTAGTAGAATTTTTGGTAGCGTGGAAGCTACTGCCAAATATTTCTCGTTGGGTCCTGCAGACCATAGAAAAGGGCTATCAAATACAGTTTGGGTCTCGCCCGCCCAGGTTTATGGGGGTCCTTCCCACCGTGGTGGGCCCCGAGCAGGTTCTGGTAATGGAACAAGAAGTAAAGAACCTGTTGGACAAGGGGGCCATAGAATATGTACCTCCCTCCAGCAGGGACACCGGGTTTTACAGCCGATACTTCATCGTTCCGAAGAAGGACGGGGGGTTGCGTCCCATTTTGGATCTAAGAGTTCTGAACGAGTCAGTCATGCAGCTGAAATTCAAAATGTTGACTTTGAGACAAATCGTGCCACAGATCAGATCCGAGGACTGGTTTGTCACGATAGATCTCAAGGACGCATACTTCCATATTTCCATCCTTCCATATCACAGGAAGTTCCTGAGGTTTGCTTTCGGGGGCAAAGCATACCAATATCGAGTTCTTCCATTTGGCCTAGCACTATCACCCCGCACTTTCACGAAATGCGTAGATGCAGCTCTGGCGCCACTGCGTCTGCAGGGTATTCGCATACTGAACTACATCGACGATTGGTTGATTTTAGCTCAGTCGCACCAGTTGGCGATTCGGCATCGAGATGTCGTCCTCGCCCACATGAGAGAGCTGGGGTTACGGCTAAACGCCAAGAAGAGTGTGCTTTCTCCATTACAGAGAACCACTTATCTAGGGGTAGTATGGGATTCTATGTCGATGCGGGCGCGCCTGTCTCCGGCACGCATAGAGTCCATTCTGTCAGCCGTAAAGAGGATAAAGCTAGGCCAGTCACTCACTGTGAAACAGTTTCAGAGACTGTTGGGTTTGATGGCAGCAGCGTCCAACGTGATAACTTTTGGCCTGCTGTACATGAGACCCTTGCAGTGGTGGCTCAGGACCAAAGGGTTTTCCCCGAGGGGCAACCCCTTTCGCATGATCAAGGTTACGCGGCGTTGCCTACGTGCCTTGGTTATGTGGAAGAAACCTTGGTTCCTGTCCCAGGGCCCCGTGTTGGGAGCTTCTTGTCGTCGCAGGATGCTAACGACAGATGCCTCCCTCACGGGCTGGGGAGCGATCCTGGAGGGACGCTCGGCTCAGGGTCTGTGGGGGGACCATCATCTCTCTTGGCATATCAATCGCCTGGAGATGATGGCCGTGTTTCTTGCTCTCAAGAACTTCCTCCCAGATCTCAGGGGCCACCATGTGTTAGTCCGCACAGACAATACGTCGGTGGTTGCCTATATAAATCATCAAGGGGGTTTGCGTTCACGCCCACTATGCAAACTAGCGCACCAGATCCTCTTGTGGTCCCAGGGCAAGTTGCTATCACTCAGAGCAGCTTACATCCCGGGGGCCCAGAACATAGGAGCAGACATCCTGTCGAGACAGGGGCCGAGGCCCGGGGAATGGAGGCTCCACCCCGAGGTGGTGGAGTTGATATGGAGGGAGTTCGGCCAAGCACAAGTGGATTTGTTTGCGTCTCGAGAGACGTCTCACTGTCCACTCTGGTTCTCCCTCACGCATCCAGCTCCTCTCGGACTGGATGCGATGGTACAGACGTGGCCGAGGCTACGTCTGTATGCATTTCCCCCGATTGCTCTGCTCCCGGGAGTTCTGGAGAGAGTTCGCAGGGACCATCTGCGCCTGCTTCTTATAGCCCCGCGGTGGCCGGGCAGAGTATGGTTTGCGGATCTAGTGTCTCTTCTCAACGGGCCTCCTCTGGAGCTCCCCGTCAGAAGAGATCTACTGTCTCAAGCAGAGGGCTCGATATTTCATCCTCGTCCCGAACTGTGGAACCTGTGGGCTTGGCCTCTGAGGGGGCCCAGCTCATAGAGTCAGGTCTCTCAACCGAGGTTGTGGAGACCATTCTACAATCCAGAGCTCCCTCCACGAGGAAACTTTATGCCCTGAAGTGGAAGGTTTTCGCTTCATGGTGTAGTGGCCGTCAGCTAAACCCAGTTAACTGCCCGGTTGGTACAGTGCTGGAGTTTCTGCAGGAGCGGTTCACTGCAGGTCTATCCCCGTCCACGTTGAAGGTTTATGTGGCGGCCATAGGTGCTTACCACATCCCTTTGGGTGGAATGTCTGTGGGTAAAGACCCCTTAGTATCTCGTTTCCTCCGTGGCACGTTGAGGCTGAGGCCTGCTACGCACAAGGGTCCCGACCTGGGACCTGGCTATCGTCCTCCAAGGTCTTTCCCAGGCTCCCTTTGAGCCCTTGGAAGAGGTTCCAGCCAGGTTTCTTACTTTAAAAACGCTGTTCCTCCTCGCTATTTCATCTTTGAAGAGAATAGGAGATCTCCAGGCTCTGTCGGTTGCACCCTCGTGCTTGGAATTTGCGCCCGGCATGGTTAAAGCATTCCTTCATCCTAGGCCGGGTTATGTTCCCAAGGTCCCCACTAATGTGGCCCGATCTATAGTGCTGCAGGCCTTCTGTCCTCCTCCCTTCCAGGATGCGGACCAGGTAAAGCACAATTTGCTGTGCCCGGTTAGGGCGTTAGATGCTTACGTCCACAGAGCTGCCCTGTGGCGTAAATCCGAACAACTCTTTGTCTGTTTTGGACCCCCTAATAAGGGGTCACCAGCATCTAAGCAAAGAATGAGCAAGTGGGTGGTCGAGACTATCTCACTTGCTTATGAGTCGACCGGACTACCATCACCCATGTTGGTGCGGTCTCACTCAACTAGGAGTATGGCGGCCTCTAAGGCCTTATTGTCTGGAGTACCTCTTCAAGACGTCTGTGATGCGGCAGGCTGGTCCTCACCTCACACATTCGTCAGGTTCTATTCTCTGGACTTGGACTCTACACCAGGGTCCCGAGTGCTCTCGTCCTAGTGCTGCTCGCCTTGATTTCACACTGGACAGGCACTTCTCGCTATGGTGGCGTTGGTATAGACGTTCCCTTAGCGTCAATTCGACGCAACGCGAGTTCCCTTGAAAGGGAACGCCTCGGTTACGACTGTAACCTCGGTTCCCTGAAGAGGGAACGAGACGTTGCGTCACCTGCCATATCTCCTACGTGCCTGTAAGCTACTTGCTCAGACCTTACGAAGCTGACGCCGCTTTGTTTTGGGCAGGTTTTATAGTTTCCTGGTTCATGACGTCACCCGCCTCTGACGTTCCGTCACACCATTGGACTGATTTTACATGTGCTTCAATACATCATCACGCAAAGCGTTCCCTTAGCGTCAATTCGACGCAACGTCTCGTTCCCTCTTCAGGGAACCGAGGTTACAGTCGTAACCGAGGCGTTTTTTCAATCTACCAATTAGAATGTTGTGATTGACGGAATCAAAGGCCTTGGCCAGGACAATAAATACTGCTGCGCAATAGTGTCTTTGATCAAGAGCAGTTATGATGTCATTTATTACTTTAAGTGTGGCTGAAGTGCACCCATGACCGGCTCGAAAACCTGATTGCATGTCAGAAAGACTGTGATGGGATTCGAGATGGTTGATAATTTGTTTATTAACAATTCTTTCGAAAACCTTTGAAATGCAATGGAAGATAGAGATTGGTCTATAGCAATTTGGGTCTAATCTAGCCCCTCCTTTAAATAACGGAATTACTGCAGCAGATTTCCAATCTTTCTGTTGTTCAGATGAATTGAAAGAAAGTTGAAGAGACTGGTGATGGGGTAGCTATGATTACCGCAGACAACCTTAAAAAGGAAGGGTCCAGATTGTCTAGTCCTGAAGATTTAAAGGGGTCAAGATGCTGCAGCTCCCTTAGAACGTCTACTGTCTGGACATGGGCAAAGGAGAAACGTGAGTGAGAGGTTGTTACAAGATGCTACAGAGGGTGAGGGGCCATTAATTGTGGTCGGGTTCGCCAAATGAAAAGCACGACCAGCCATGGCAAAATGCTTATTAAAGTTCTCAACCATGGAAGGCTTGTCAGTGGTAATAGTATTATCTAACTTTAGAGCTGTAGGCAGCGGTGCAAAGGTGTTCTTATTCTCCATAGATTTTACTGTATCCCAAAACTTCCTGGAGTTAGTGCTGCAATTGGCAAATTTTTGTTTGAAAAAACTAGCCTTAGCATTCCTGACCGCCTGTGTGTATTGATTTCTGGCTTCATTAAAAAGTTGCCGATCTCGAAGGTTTTTCGTCACTAATGCCGTACGCCATAAAATGATCTTATGTTGGCTCAGGGCAGCGAGTTCTGGAGTAAACCACGGGCTGTATCTGCTTTTAGTTCTGAGCTTCTTGTAAGGGGCATGTTTATTTAGAACGGCTAAAAAAGAATAAAAAAAAATGACCAGGCATCCTCAACTGAAGGGATAAGGTCGATATCCTTCCAGGATACCTGGGCTAAATCAGATAAGAAGGCCTGTTCGCAGAAATGTTTTAAAAAACGTTTATTAATGATAAGAGGAGGCCTTTTAATTTCAGACCCATTACGAGCACATGCAGTTGTACAGTGATCGCTGATGTCTTGACTAAAGACACATGAGATGTATTTAGTGAGCATATTAGTTAGAATAATATCTATTTGAGTGCCCTTATTTGCAGATTATATGTTGTCTCTAGTAGGTTCGTTAATAATTTGCGTGAGATTGAGGGCATCAAGTCTAGATAATAAATTGGAAGAAGCATTAAGCATGTCCCAGTTTAAGTCGCCCAACAATAAAAACTCAGAAGATAAATGGGGAGCAATCAGTTCACACAGGTTGTCTAGGGCACAACTGGGCGCAGAGGGGGGTCTATAACAGGCAGCTACAGTCAAGGACTTATTTCTAGAAAGGTGGATTTGCCAGATTAAAAGCTCGAACTGTTTCGGCAGAGACCTAGATAAAATGATAGAGCATTGTAAAGCCTGTCTACAATAAAAATGACTCCACCTCCTTTAGTGGTTCTATCTTGACGGTAAATATTATAATCTGGAATTGAGACTTCTGAATTTTTAATAGATTTCCTAAGCCAGGACTCAGACACTGCTAAAATATTAGGGTTGGTTGAGTGTGCAAGGGCAGCAAACAAATCCATTTTTGGAAGTAGGCTTCTGATATTAATGTGCATGAACTTCAAATTCTTACTATTACAGAAGTCTGCATAAGAGAGCTCCTGATATGTTAAGATGGTATTATTTGCTACAGGGCCAGGATTTATTTCAATATCACCCGAGCAAAGTAAGAGCAATGTGAGAATTCTGCAGAAGGCATGCAAAATAGGGCGTTTAGAGTATTGGGCTGGATAAATGTATAGAAAGGATTTATGAGCAGAATAGAATATATTCATCGCCCTAAAGGCAGATAAGGGTGAAGTCAAATGAATATACAGAGGGGGTAAACCTATGTGTAAAGCGATAAAGAAACAGGTTGCATCTCTAGGGAAGTTGTAAGGATCAGTTGTACCAATATGGGTCTCAGCAAAAGTGGGAGGAGGTGTAAAATGGTTGTCTGAACTATCATGACTTTCTGGTCTATGCGTAAATAGGACAATAAAAACTAACTGCAATAAAAATATCTTACGATATTGATGATCGGGCTTCACAGGTTCATTTCACAAATTAAAAGAAATGTATATGATGTCAAAAAGTTCAACTACAACAAAATGCCACCAATGTGGCTCCAATTAGTCCAAGCAGCCAGTACCGTCAGCCATCCAGAAGACCCGCATCAAGGGTAAACATCACATTGGAGGCACACCGAGAACATCACCACGAAATCCCATCGACGAAACACCCACGACAAGTCCACGAAGCTCCAAGAAGACAACGCCTGGTAGCGAGGACGCCAACGAGCCGAGGTAGACCGATCTCCTTGCTATCCGCCACTACGAAGTTCCGCGATGTACACGATTGCAGCTAGTCAGCTAAGCTAGGTAGCTGTTGGCTGTTACTGGTCAGATGGCTGGGCATCAACAGACGCACCGAAGCGTCGCCGCGAAGTCCTATCGACGGAGTACCCACGCCGGGCTACGAAGCTCCGGGATAACAGCGCCAGGAAGCAGGGACGCCAGCCAGATACCAGCCAAGGGTAGGCCAAAACTCCGTTGCTACCTGCCACTACAGGATACTGTAAGGTGCACGATTGCAGCTAGTCAGCTGAACTAGGTAGTTAGTGGCTGTTACTGGCCAGATGGTTGACTGTAATAATCCAACAAAGGAGATGCTTGTGCATGAGAATTGCTTTTGTAGAGAAAGTTGTGAAGTAACATGCACCATTAAAAGCAATAAAAACACTCAATATACAGACACAGTACAAACATGTCTTAACCTCAAGACGCCATTTTGGATATGCGAGTGGGTGAAAAAGTATATGATGGTGAAATGTATCGAAACTTGTCAAGACCAGGTAGAATTCTGTCAGATCCAAACAATTTGTCATATAATTTCAATTCTGATGGCTCACCTGTGTACAAGTCTTCCAGATTTTCTATATGGCCCATACACCTGCATTTAAACGAGCTCCCTCCCAAAATGAGATTTCAGAATGTAGTGCTTGCAGGTCTTTGGTTTGGTACTCAAGAGCCAGTTATGTCTATTTTTCTCAGACCCTTTGTTGATCAGGTCAAAACACTGGCATCCAGAGGCAAAAAAAAATTCTTGGAGAAAAAATGGAACGTGTGTACAGCAAAATTGTTGGAATATGTTGTTGTGTAGACTCAAAGGCAAGACCAGCCATGCAGAACACCACACGGTTTAATGGGTACTTTGGTTGTGGTTTCTGTTTACATCCTGGTACTCTAGTGGAGAAACAGGTGAAGTACACTGTGACTGACACAGAATATCCTGACAGAGAGGCAAAGAAAATGCTATGCTGTGGAGCAAGCAGTAGCACAAAACAGAAGTGTCAGAGGAGTGAAAGGTCCATCACCACTCATAAACATGCCCTATTTTGATATAGTGTGGGGCTTTGTTCCAGACTATATGCATGCTGTCTTATTGGGTGTCATTAGACAGTTCACAGAGCTTCTTTTGAACAACAGTGATCAACCCTACTACACTGGGAGTCCCAACACTATGAGGATGCTAGAAAACAGGATCAAGGACATAAAGCCACCACACCTGATAACATGACTACCCAGACCCCTTGCAGAATTAACCAGATGAAATGGTAGTGCACAGGAGAATGGTGCATAAAGGACTAGTTTATCCCAGCAAAAGCTATAGCCTTAGTAAGAGACACAGAGACTGTTTTGCAAAGATGGTGTTTATGGAGAAATCCAGAATATCATATCCTTTCCTTCAGAAGGGGGTACAGAAATTGCTGTTCTTTTCAAAAAGCTTTATACAAATACCTCCTTTCCTTTATCACAAGGTTATGGGTTTGTGTTACATATCCGACTTGTAAGTAGAGCCTTTTTTCACCAGTGTGTGTGATTTCAGTAGACAGGTTAGAGCAGAAATGCATGGTTTTAATAACGGGTGATCAGACGTACATTTGTGACTTTCCAAATGCAAATGAGAGAGTCTAGTCTTGACCATAGATGGTCATTCTGTGAGTTGTTGGTGATGATGAGCCCTTTCTGTTCAAAGATGATTTCTGGCCTTGAGTGTGAAGGCCTTTCCATGAATGGAACTGGTTAAGGTGTCATTAGATGGCCTAAATGTGAACGTGGGTCATGTGATAACAGGTGGTGATGGGGGGGTGTTGATAGTGATAATAAGCCCTGTCTGTTTTTTCTTTTCTGTTTTCTGGCCTTGAGTGCGAATCTCCTCCTAGATATTTCTTCGGCCTTCCGCTGACTACTCTTCTTTGATTTGAAATGACTTGACGCCATTGGGAAACACTACATTACTGACAGAACAAGTACCCTGAAGTAGAGGCTGAACAAATATCTAGAAACAGACATGCACAGTCTGTGAACTCCAGACCAAAACTGTTCACAGCGTCGACTGCAAAGGGGTCGAAGTCATTTCAAATCAACGACCAGTAGTCAGCGGAAGGCCGAATAGATATCTAGGAGGACATTCGCACTCAAGGCCAGAAAAAAAAACAGAAAAGAAAAACAGATTGATTGAAAGGTTGATTACAACTTTGTTTACAAAAGAGACAGATCGCAACACACTTTTACTCGCTACCAGCTTTCATCCGACTTTAAAAAAAAAAAAGGACTGCCAAAGAGTCAGTTCTATAGATTGAGGAGGATTTGTTACTCTGATTCCGATTTTATTGAGAAATAGAACATTATGAAAAAAAGATTTTTGAATAGAGGTTACCCTTCAGAATGGGTTGATGAAGCATTTAACATGGCCTTTAAAAAGACGAGGTCTGAGTTGTTAAAAAAGTAGACAAAAAAAGCAAGAACGTTTTCTTTCACTTGTATTACGACCCATTCACCTAATTCTTACACGAGAAAATCAATTTTTAAAAAACATTGGCATCTGTTGTCTTCTGATCCAGAGTTGAGGGAAATTTTTCAACATCCTCCATTGATTGTTTATAAACGCGCTAGAAATCCAAAAGATCGCTTGGAACATGCTCGTTTTCAAAGTGTTAGTCCTCGTCCATCTCAAATTTTGCTTAGTCCAATACAGAATGGTAATTATCGTTGTGGTAATTGTGCCCAGTGCAACAATACATTTAAAACTTCTTTTTTCTGACATCCTAGAACTGGCACAAAATATACTATCAAATCTGTGATTACTTGTGTTTCTACTTATGTTGTTTATTTGATCCGTTGTCCGTGTGGGATAGGTTATGTGGGGAAAACGTCACGTCAATTAAAACAAAGAATTAGTGAACATATGAGCTCTATCAGAAGAAAAGATGTAAATTATCCAGTTGCTGCTCATTTTTTAGCCTGTAATCACGATGTTTCCTCTTTACGCTTTTGTGGGATTGAAAAAGTAAATGTGCCACCTAGAGGGGGCGACATTGAATTGCTCCTGTTGAGACGTGAACTTTTTTGGATTTTCACTGTTCAGACTTTATCTCCTAGGGGTATGAATGATGAAGCATTATTTAATGTGATGTTGTAATGTTTTTTTTTTCTTTCCCAAGTATGGTTGTAACTGTGTACAATTACGTGTTGTAACTGTTGATGACGTGTTGTCAATTAGAGATTATCAATGAGCTTAAGTGATCACAGATGGAGTTGTGTTTATTGGTCATGTGTGTATTTTAAATAGGATGTGTTTGTAAAAATTTGTATATGCCTGATGAAGGTCGTAAGACCGAAACGTTGCCGCTAAATTAAAGTTTTATTTGCAAGTACTGATAATATGCGGGAGTTCCTAAGTGTAGATTGTCGACCATTCTTGGTCTTCCTTTCCTATGCACCTATCACCTACAGGTGTGCGATGGCGTTTGTTTATTGAGTAATTTAAACGTAGAAATAAACAAGTAACTTATTAAATGGACATTGTAAGTACTGGCTGCATAAATGTGTACAAAATAATGAGCTAAAATAAATCAAACAAAGACCGTAGACCAGCATCATTAACGAGACGTCTGGTAGACCAGCATCATTAACGAGACCTCGCTGGTAGACCAGCATCATTAACGAGACCTTGCTGGTAGACCAGCATCACCAGCAAGACCAGCATTGTCTTGCTTGGTCCACCAGCTAAACCAGCACCAAACCAGCATATACTAGCATAGACCAGCATAAACCAGCATGGAAATTATGCTGGTCTATGCTGGTTTTTCCAGCAGGATATACTTCGGTTAGCATTAGCTTATAACTTATACCCTATTTTACATATAAATGTGCCTTATGTGTGTCTTTACAGGTATTTGTAGGCTTTCTTTTAAGTCCATATATGTTTAATTGTATAAATAAAAATAAAAGAACTAGACATAATTTTTAAGTTGTTTTTTGTACCATGGCTGTAAAGGAAGAAGGATGGCACTCTTATTGTACGTTTATTCATGTTTTAGTTAATGATTTGTAAGTCATTATGTCGACTATACTTAATGGGGCACATCATAATTAATTCATTTTATTTTATTAGTATTATTCTTTTTTTATTATGCAATCTAATACTTACAAGTGACTGATACAACAAAAAACACATCAAGGTCACATGCATTAACATCAACACGTAAACATGAACATAACATACATAAACGTGTGTGTAAGTGTGTGTGTGCATGCGTGCTTGTGTGTGTGTGTGTGTGTGCGCGCATGTGGGTATTACTGGGTGTGTGAGTGGAAATAACTTAAAAGAGGAACATCTAACAGATACCACAGACATGATAAAAATTAACTAAATAATAATAGAAGAGAAAAAAGAAAGAAAAAAAGTTATTAACCGGAGGATGAGGATTATATGAGAATATAATCTTATAAAAATATAATAAAAATAAGAATGGTAATAATAGCAGCAATAATAACTAATCTTTTCATCAGGAATGAGGGGGAGGACAAAGAAGAGGACAAATAATAAAAAAATAATAAAAAAGGGATATTACTAATATGGATAAAAAAAATAAAATAATAATGCCTTTGATCTCCCCCTGACCACGACACACTACCATGGGCCACTAAGAAGATGTGCACCGGAGGCTAGGGCCCAACGACCTTCCCCATCACTCATCACCGTGAACACTCCCCACCTCCGGCCGGCATACACATGCCATGCTATCCCTGTTTTCTTCTTTCTTTTTTTCTTTTTCTTTTTTTTTCTTCTCTTTTTTCCTTCCCTTTTTTCTTCATTTTTCCTCTCTTTTCTTCTTTGCTCGTGATGGATGTATATGCATTTAAGCTAGTGTGTTGCATTAAAAAAAATGTAATTAATGAATACATTATTAACTAACCATACACTAATAAAGTAATGGCTTGTTAATACATCATTATGTCAGGCATCTGGCAGGAACCATGACACACTAGGAAACTTAGACAACGACCCAGCACAGGACTGCAAACACAGGGAGATTAAATAGGAAGCAAACAAAAGAGGGTAAGGAGGAAAGCAGGGGGGAGATTAATCAATAATCAGGAAACGAGATGGCAGCGGCTGGACAATAGACAGGAGAGCACATGGCACAAGGAATTACAAGACAAAACCAAGTGCTCTCATCAAACCAGACCAACACCAACACATGATAAACCGGGAATGTCAGAGCTCTATCATCAAACCAGATATAAACCAGAAAGAAGTGACAGAACCCTGACAACTTATTGTGCACGTTTTCACATTGTACTTATAATAATAAAAAATACCTGTAATTACACCTTGATTTATTTCTGTAAATATATCTATAATTACTAGCCTGGGAAAACTCAGACGAACTTCCGGCAAATTTAGATTTGTTCTCCAAGTTAGTCTGGCGAAGAGCCCATTCAAGCTCATTTCCAATCTTTCCAAATCGAGGCACCAATCACTCAAACGTTGAGGCGGGCTATACAAGATGATGATCGATCTGATTGGTTTTAGGTCTATCCAATTGCGCCCAGAGGCATTTGAGCGACGTCTGTTGGTGACTCCCCTTTGGAAATGAGCTGTGAATAAAGCTTCCCCAGACCCACAGTTACGACTGAGAAGGCTCTGGTTTTAACCAGACTATATAATTACACTTGTTATGTGCCAAAACGTACTGTTTATTTGATTCTTTGTATATCTCTGTGAAAAAGTGTGAGATGTGTTGGTGTCTGTTTTCTCTCTCTCTCTCTGGAAACTTTTCCCTTGTGTGCTCATCTCTTGCTGTCACTCAACAGGAGTGTATCACCTGCTCGTTAGCGGCTGCTCTGATTGGCTCTGTTGAGGAGTACTGGAGTTTAGGGGTGGCAGGGCTGCTTCCCCACGCTTCTTCCCTGGCGTCTCAGCTCCAGCCCTGTAGGATGCGAGGGAAGAAAAGGAGGACGGAGGAATCGAAGGAAATCTTATTTATACATTGGTATACTTGATCACTCGAGCGTCACTCCACAGCGTCATCAGCAGCGCTCAAAGGATCTGCCCTTATGTTGTTAAAGTTTGGTTATTTAAGAAATTCATAATAAATAATAATAAAGCAAGATACTATGCTGAAATATGTGAGATTTTTGGTTACTTTAAACTGCAATGGTAAAGTATAAATGAATGTTATTGTGACCGATGTGAAAGGGGAGGAGAATTAATACGTGCATCTTGTATCCACATCTAATATGTGATTTCGGGGGGACATAAGTTCCAGAACATAATGCATGATGGGTTAAGCTCTGAAGCGGTATTGGAGATGGTGTGCATTAAGGGCACTTTGGCATTTTTAAGACATGGGACAGTCTTGCGCACTTCATTCCGGTCGCTGGCACATGCTCTCAAGTGGCCAAGACCAGAAGCGTGTGTATTTGGACAAGGCAAGAGCTATGTTCATGCCACTGCAACCTCCTGTTCTTCCTCCACACAGAGGAGCCGAGGTCTCGCAGGAATACACAGGACTCCCTAACACAACCAACCATATGAGTCTCCGACACAAACATGATCAATCCATACTGTAACCGGTAGAGCTCTGTATAACCGATCAAACGGCTTACAATTGTCAGCACACATCGCAAAAATAATGTTTAAAAGTTAATTTTTTTAATTAAATTTTCATATATATTTTTGTTGCAAACACAGGATATGTTAGTAATGTATGAGTGAGCGTAAATAACCATGTATAATATTTGTTGGCTAAACCTTAATGTATGTAAACATGCGCTTGAAGAACACGTTTGACCGTTGTGCTGGAGTTGAGAGAGTTCTTGCGAGGCCTATCTGCTGGTCATTCCTGTGACCTAGCATTGGTCCTGGGAGTATTAGCAGAAGCTCCATTCGAGAGCCAGAAAAAATGCAGACTCTTAACATGGCTTTCTTACTAGCATTGACTTCATTTACCCTGAAAACAAGTTTTTTAGCTTTTAGTACGAATATGTTTGGCTAATGTTATGAATAAGCTTCCAAAACATTAACAAAATTTACATTTAGGTGATATAAGCATGCAAAACTTACAGTCTCTCACTTCCGCTAAAATGGATCAGGGATTGTTATGACGTCACCGCGGACTTCAGCTTCTCATCACATCTTCTGTCCAATCACATGCTGTCTAGAATCTGAAGCTCCGCCCCCTGAGCTAAACACCACCTGGCCGAAGAGACCGGTAACAGACACAGAGCAATATGGGTTTGAGTGTGTTTTCGTTTGCTCAAACGCTCGAGTTTTATTCTGTTCTCCAACTGTCCGTTGGTTAAGAATGAAATGAATGAATCCTCTACTATTGAATCCAACGTTTCATCAGTGCTCGAATTCGCTTCCATGGTGCTGTCATGTAGGGATGGAGAAATGAAGCCTCCTCATGTGGTCTTCGGGTCATTTTGACCCGGAGAAGATTTTCTTTTTCCCAAAAATACTAGTTAATATTATCGCATTGGACTGAAACTTAGTGACTTTGTTCCCAAAGGCTATAACTACTTCTCAAATGTTTTTTGAAAATTTTCGTACTTTTTTAGGAGGGGTTTGTTGTTAACTCAATAACTACAACAGTTATCAGACGGTAGATTCTTTATTGCTCCATCACATAACACAGCCGCTCTACCTCTTATAGAACGTCAGACTGAACAAACACAACAAAAAAACGCGCTCACCCATAAAAGGTGCTCTTCACACATGCGCAGTAAAAGAAACATAACTTAAAAATCTCCCCTTTTTTAAAGTTTAGAACATAAGCATTTGTTATTATTATAACAGGATAACAGGATAACTTAAGTACCTCAGTTTAAATGACTAGACATTGACAAAACATAAGCAAATCCATTCAGTGCTTAAGATGGCAAACACCTGTGCTGAGGGCTTTCAGAAGGCCAAGTGCAGATGCTCCCTTTTTGGTCAAGCTGCTCTTCAGTGGCTGACCACAAGATCTGCTGAATAGTTCCAGAGTGTATAAGCCCCTTCATACTACTGATTTCCAGGCGCAGTCTCTTTTCGGTTACAGATTTTGTAGATTTGAGAGCATCAAGAAGAGAATGATTATCTATTACACAGACAATAGGCACATTGATGCATGAGCAGCCACCAGTGGTAATCTCAGAGTATAGTGTTGCGAGGAAAACTGCACTGTCAACTCCATCTGCAAGTGCCAAAGTCTCTCCCGCTAAGGTACTCCGTACAACTCTTCTGATCCGTTTTGACTGCCAAGATATAGGTGAAAATTTTCCATTTTCCCCCATAAGCATGATGAAATGACCACCCTGTGTGCCACCGTCCGGAAGATTTCCCATTGAGGAATCACTGTACACCACCAATTTAACAGAACTGTTTTCCCCTAAGTACTGGAACCTCAAGATGACCTCTTCTGATTTCAGTTTTCTGATAAGTTTATTTGCACAATGCAGGGTCTGAACGGTAGCATGCTTTGTGTTAGATGCCAACATGGATATGTCATATATAATGTCAGGTCGACTTTGCCTGGCAACCCACAATATTTGTCCAATCTTTGATTTTAGCATGTCCATCTCAACATCTGTCAATAACGCTTCACTGTCATGTTCTTCCCGTCCGACTTGAAAGGCAGCTTTCAACTGAGGAATGATATTTATGGAGAATGCATCTGTACCACCCCAAATAAAGTCATCCACATGTGACGCAAGAATCCCCATCACCTTGCAGGAATCATCCACCCAGTAGAATACTGCTGGATCTACCTTTGACACGGTAGCTCCCAATTGTTGCATGGTATCTTTTACTCTATTATACCAGAATAAAGAAGCATCTGTTAGGCCATAAACAAATTTTTTCAACTTACATATGGTTCCTTTGTTCTGGACTTCTTGTGGTGGGCGAACGTAAATATCTCTAGTTAACTCTTTACCTTGTAAAAAGGCTGCTTTAATGTCCATGGAGTTTAGCTGCCATTTATTTTGACATATTACTGCAATGATCATTTTAAGATACTCTGAGGCACATGTAGGTGAGTCTTTGGGAAGGTCTTGAGTGTTCATTTCTTCAAAGCCTCTCGCCACTAGTCTGGCCTTACGTACAACTCCAGCAGTTGTTTCTTTAAGTGTGCACACCAACCTCGTGGAGATGCACTTCTGGCCTTCATCTTTCACCTCTTCAAAGACGTTATTTCTCTTCCAGGTGCTGAGTTCTGTACTTTTTTCATGCGTGAAGAGATCATCATGTACTATCAATATATCTACTTCATTCTAGTCAGTGCTCAACTTAGCATGTTCGGATGGAATCACCTGAACATTGTCCATTTGTCCTAGATTGACTGATGCAGTTGTGCCAGCAGTTTCCTCAGGCTCACTGAACTGCAAATTGTACCAGTTTTTGTGTTTGCCAGTTGCTTTTCCTGCTCGGCCGAGGATTTTTCCAGTATGGATTTGTCCACTTTGATTATCTGTGTATATAACTATTTGATCTTTTTTTAGGCTTAGACCTTCGCAGTTCGTGGATGAGCAGGTTTGTGGCATGTGGGATTGATAAAGACTATCACCTCCAGGTAGCACTGATGCATAAGGTTCACTGACATCTTCAGCATTGAGAGGTTCATCATTTTCTGGTGTCATTTCCTCAGTTTCACTTTCAGTGTCACTAAGATCTGCTGCTGGTGTTATTGTGGGATTTTCCTTTTTTTTATTTGTTCCCTTTCTGTCTCCTCCAGCTTTGTTTGTGGGTCATCCACCTTTCTTAGTCTAGACTGATGTACCCGAACACAGGTTCCACCATGCCTGACAAATACAACCACACTATCTTGGCCTATGACCACACCTGGACCTTTCCACTCATTACAATCTACTCGGTTATAATACACTTTGTCCCCCGTTTCATATCTGTCATCAACGGGCCGTAGTTGCTTACGAAGGGCTCTTCTAATTCTGTCTGACCATTCGGCTTCTGTGAATGCTGTTCTCATTGCATGTAGTGTGGTGATTTGTTTAGCTATCCAACTACTAGTACTTGTTTCTAGAGCTGGGGGCTTATTGGTGATGACTGAGGGAAGATTCGGGTTCTGCCCAAACACTAACTGGTAGGGACTATAACCATGCACATTGTGCATGGAGTTCTTTGCAATTAGTGCCCAATCTAGAGCTGTCTTCCAGTCACAGTTGTTGTCCCTCTTCAGTTTCAGCAAAATTTCAGTTAGGGTCAGATTGTGCCTTTCAACAAGGCCATTGCTCCATGGACTGTACGCTGCCGTTGTTTTGATTTCAATGTTAAACTTTTCAGCCATGTCCTTCATTTCGTCATTATTAAATTCACCTCCATTATCACTAAACAATCTGCATGGGGGACCATGAACACTTATCCAGCAGTGAATAAAGTGCTTCACTATCTCTTTTGGGTTCTTTGTGGCGACGATACTCCCTGCACTGAAGCGTGTGAAATGATCAATAGCATGCAAATACCATACTCCAGGCTCAAGCTCATGTAAGTCCACAGCCACAGTCTCATTATAGGCTGATGCCATAGGCAAACCCACAACAGGCTTATGTTTTGGCTTGCTGTATCTGGTACATGTATCACAGTTTTTAACAATGTTCTTGAGAATTGTGTTGCTTTTATCATCGTGATTACCTGAGCAGGCCAGTAATTTTTGCAGTCTATCAGCTGAAGCATGTCCAAATTGTCTGTGTAATTTCAATAAGACTGTCTCCTTTTCTTTTGTTGTCATGTTTTCTGTCACAGCAAGAATTTCATTTTCATTTTGTGTCTTGTTCTCATTTGTCTCCTTTTCATCTGGATGACTGTCTTCTCTCAAATTCACACAGTAATGTCCTGAAGATATTAGTTCAAGTTTAAGGGTTGTTTAAACATTGTTGCTTTGTCACTTGCAATGTCCAGAACTGCACTTGCTCTTTTCAATGAAGTCTTGCTTAAAAGCATTGGTATTTCTGCAGGAACAACTTCTGTCTCTATTTTGCATCTGGTATGTCCTATCCTTGCTGGAATGGTAACTTTCCTTGTGGAATAAACAACCTTGCCATCACCAAATCTGAAAGGTCTTGCACTTTGTTTGTCATCTATTTTCAGTAACTCACTCTGTGGCAGCCCACTTGTGTAATCTTCAAGCCATTTTTCTCCACACACAGTTCTTGTACAGGCTGTGTCAATCACAGCTGATCCTAAAGCCTCCATCATGAAAATTTCTGTGTTAGACAAAGATTCATTTGAAAACAAAGTGAGGTTACATTCTTCAACGTCATCTTTTAGTCCTTCATCTTTTGTCAGTCTTACATGTTCCTTTTTATTTGGACAGTCCTTTGCCCAGTGATACGTGCTTTGGCAAATTGCACATTTCGTTCTTCTTCCACATTTATCAAGAGGGTTTGTGCCTTGAGCTATGGTTTGGGGTTGTTGTGTAGTGTTAGACTTGTGTCCCCATTTTCCTGAATATCTCGTGTAATAGGCAGTGTCACCATCTGTGTTTTGCAGTACACTGCCGCCCTCTCGTGGTGAAGTAACGTTATCTCCAAAAATTATTTTCAAGGCTGATTTCATATCAGTGAAAGAAACGCTAGAGCAAGCTGTAAGTGCTAACTGTTTATGTTTAACAGTAAGTCCGGCAGTATCAAGTAGCTTAAAAGCTAGTACAGCATCAGGAAGCTCCATTTTGAACATACGTAGCCTGTTGTATCGACTTTCGAACTCGACGATGTATTCCACCATAGAAACACCGCTCTCTCTAGTGATCCGGTCAAACTCCGTGTACGCCTCGTACTGCCGATCTTTTTCTTCTTTTAAAAATAGAGTCCAACTTCGCTATGAGTGTTTGCATTCCCGTGTCATCATTCAAATCCTCAGCGGAAATTTCCAGAGCACTGTCCCTTGCTCTGCCCGTTAGTGACAGAGTAACTGCCAAGGCTTGTTTTTTCTTTTCCAGGTCAGTAACGCGTCTCCAAATTTCAATCTCATTTTTCCAACTTTCATAAGCCGTCTTCTCGTCAAACGGTGGGGGATTTTTGTAATTCCCAGCAGCAGCCATCCTCTGCTACCAATGTTAACTCAATAACTACAACAGTTATCATCAGACGGTAGATTCTTTATTGCTCCATCACATAACACAGCCGCTCTACCTCTTATAGAACGTCAGACTGAACAAACACAACAAAAAAACGCGCTCACCCATAAAAGGTGCTCTTCACACATGCGCAGTAAAATAAACATAACTTAACATTTGTTACCTTGTTACACCTGTGGTCTTCCCGGGTCAAAATGAACGGCCTATACAAAATAGCTTATAAATCACTCATTATACCATATTTTCACCCAATCTTGGATTCAATCTTTTTGTCAACTTGTTCTCGTTCAATTAGGACTGGTTTTGTATTTTCATTTGCATCTGATTAATCGTGGGCCTCATTTATCTGAGAGTAGGCATCTCATTTTTTGAGTAAAAAAAATAATAATTTTGGAATTCTTTTTTTTTTTTTTTTCCGAAAATCTTTTTGTCAACTTGTTCTCTTTCAATTAGGACTGGTTTTGTATTTAATTTTCAAACAGTTTAATTGTAGGAGTCATTTATCCGAGCTTATGCACCTTAGTTTTTGAGTGAAAAAAGCATTATTTGTTAATAATTTTGGCAATATTGAGTAAAATATGGAAAAAAATGGCTCTGTTCATCACACTAGTCTACTTTAATGTTTAACCAGGAAATTTATTTTTAAATTATTTTATTTTGTACAAAATGGCACGGAGTCACACTTGTGGTGTTCCCAGTCAAAAATGGCCGGCCATTGTACACACGACTTGTATTTTGAACTGCTTTTATTTTCAGAAAAGGGGTGCACAGTAACACTTGTGCTGTTCCCCAACAAATTATTGTCACCATTTTGACAAACAAGACAACACATTAACGCTGTCATATAGAGAACACATATCAAACACTGTTCATATTCTTTCAGTTTTCCAAATTATGAACTAACCAAAACGTCAAACACCGGGTCTCAACTAACAAAAGCATTTTTAAGGTAACTTGCAATTGGTAATTTTGTGCCACTTATGCACATGACTGACAACAGCACACTGCATGTGCCCTGCAAATGGGCGCTCTGCATTTGAAACAGACAGTGCTTTTTTTCACATCTTTTGGGGCACACAAAGGGCATCTCTTCCTTTTCTCTCCTCTGCCTGTGACAGCTGAAGGACCTGGTTCTGGTGTTTGTATGTCTCTCACCAATGAGGCAGAGGGCAGTGCTCGAGGTACATGTTGGCGCCTCTGTATCAGGGAGGTCACCATGGATTTCTCCAGCTCTTCTAGGAACAGCCTCCTCTTGAAGATTTTCCCCTCTTTCCACCCTGGATTCACCTCCGTCCATGCTACAAACGCGTTGTAGGCTGACACATCGAGGATGTTAAAAAACAACACCATGGGCCATCGTAGTGTTTTTCTCTTGCAGGAGTATGTGCCAGTAACCTTAAACACACACAGACACACACACACACACACACACACACACACACACACACACACACACACTATATTATTACCATATTAGAGAATTGTAATATTACAATATAAAACAATTAGGTAATTAACAAAAATAGTGAACAGAGAACATTAAAAAAAATAGCATACCTTATTAAGGTTATCAACTCCCCCTTTGTTTTCGTTGTAGTACAGGATGACTTCTGGTTTCTTGTCCTCCCTGGTACTCACAAGGGCATCTTTGTGCAGAGTTGACATCAGTAGGACATTTTTCTTTTTCTTCAGGCAGTATGACACAAGTGCATGTGTGTCGGTGAAGGCGAACTTAGTGTAAAAAAGATCCCTGTTCATGTTGGTCACTAGTGCAGGAGGAAGCTCAGTCTTATTCCTTCTGATTGACCCCACCATGGTTTTTTTCCTTTTCAGTAGCTCTTTGCCGAGATTATAGGAAGTGAAAAAATTACATATCTCTGTATGTCCTTGCAGACCTTCTGTCATTTCAAGGACAAGTCTCTGGGCCTGGTTCTTTTCTGGAACACCACTTGATGGTTTCCCTGTATAGACCTGCATATTCCATGCGTAGCTGCTTTTGGAGTCACACGCTGTCCAGAGCTTTATCCCGTATTTGGCAGGTTTGTTGGGGATATATTGTTTGAATCCGCATCTGCCTCTGAAAGCAACTAAGCACTCATCAACTGGGACTACTGGACCAGGGTTGTAGATGAGTGGCAGCCTCTCCACCCACTTGTCCCAGAGCTCTCGAATTGGAACAAGCTTGTCGTTTTGACGATGAGATCTTGTCTCTCTGTTGTCAAATCGGATCACCCGTGACAAGATGTGGAATGTCTTTTGTGACATTGTGGCACGGAAAATTGCCCGACCTGTGTCTGCCTCCCATAAACTGTCTGTGGATTCATTTCGGGATCTGTAGACCCCAGCCAGAATCGAAAGACCCATATATGCCTGGATTTCTGTTGAATCAACCGTCTTCCAGTTGTCTTTGAAGACTCTTCTCCCCTCCAAATTAGTCATGGATATGACTATGTTTTCAATTGGCTCCGTCACAAAGAAGTTGAAGCATGATTTTATGTCATCAATTCGGGATATGGCATATTTTGTTAGCCCTGGCGTCATCTTCATGACATTTTCAGAAGAAAACCTGCCTTGCCTCATTGGTGGGGACGAAGACCAGGACAAAGTTCCATCTTTTGACAAGAATGAAACGGTAACCTCAGCTTGGCCCTTATCACCGAGGACTGCTCCTCATCAGTTTGTTCAAGCTCCGTAGCCGATTCAGTTGTGCCTTCCTCTTCTGAAACATCTTCTTCTAAAACATCTTCACTGCAAGATGCATCCTGCATTGCCTCCTCCTCACTACTTTCTGAATCAAAAATCTGATGAAAAACATCATGTGCAGAGAGTCGCTTTGCCATTGTGCTGCCACAAATGAATGCCAAGCAAGGTGCTGTGAGGCATTTATATATGCCTGTGCTATCACATGTATATTTGTAAATATCGTTTGGTTCTGTGTGAGTACATCACAGTCCCAAAACAAAATGTCATAATATTTTGTCTGGAAGCTGTGATGAAACAAGAACATGAAAGAAAGATTCTTTTGAAGCAGGGTCACTGCAGTCACAGCCAGTTTGTGAGTGAGTGTGAGTTTAAGTGTGTGTGTGTGTGTGTGTGTGTGTTTGTGTGTGTGTGTGTGTTTGTGTGTGTGTGTGTGTGTGTGTGTGTGTGTGCATGTATCCACGCATGCACATGTCCAAGAGCTCTATGTCTTCAAGCACACATGTACATGTGAACATGAACATGCTCCTGACAACTCCATTTTTCTCTAATTTTTAGTCTCCCCCATTCACTTTCAATGACCGGGAACACCACAAGTGTGACTCTGTGTCATTTTGTGCAAAAAAACCCCACACATTTCAAAACAAACGGTGTCATTAAATATTAAAGTAGAAAAGTGTGATCAACAGTGCAATTTTTTTTTCATATTTTACTCAATATTGGCAAAATTATTAACAAAAAAATGCTTTTTTCACTCAAAAACTGAAGTGCATAAGCTCGGATAAATGACTCCTACAATTAAACCGTTTGAAAATTAAATACAAAACTAGTCCTAATTGAACGAGAACAAGTTGACAAAAAGATTGAATCCAAGATTGGGTGAAAATATGCTATAATGAGTGATTTATAAGCTATTTTTTATAGGCCGCTCATTTTGACCCGGGAAGACCACAGGTGTTATAGGGTTTTGAACACCACATGAGTTAAATCATGGAAGCTTTTCTAGTATTGTTTTGGGTAAAGATTCGAAGCATCAAGATTGTTGAAAACAGTGCCATCTTGTGGCAGGTCAAGTTTACAGCAGCCATAAAGGGAACAGCCGCTGCTGTTTTATCCATTAAGCTCAAGTAAAAGCCTGAGTTCTACCTCTTTTGTCTTGTCGCGCTTGAATGGTTTAAAAGCATTTGCATGAAGAAGAGCTGGATCATATAATGTAAAGCTACCCGAAAGATTACAAAAATGAACCGATGCTGCGTTAATTGCGTTAAATATTTGAACGCGTTAAACTGGACAAAAATGAATTGCATGCGTAAACGTGATAATGTTGACAGCCCTAGTTGGAATACATACAATTATGACATGTTGGGAATAATGTAAAAATAAACAAACATGGAAATAAATAATTGCATTAATGAATTAATAAATATAAAACCAAATAAAAACGTAAATAAATACAGAGTTAAAAAGAAAATAATAAATGAAAATGCAATAATTAAATTGAATTGTATTTGTCTTATCAAGACATTACCAGGTTATTGATTAATTATTACTTATTTATTTGTCGTGTTGGTTCTCTCCATGTTTTACAGCACATCTCTCTCGAAGCAGAACTGCCTCTGCAAGCGCGCTCACGGTAACGTGCAGACAGGCGCGTTCTCGCGGAAGAACACGATCCCGGTGGTCAGGGACAGGGCTAGTCCAGTAGGTCTGCGCTGCTGAGCTGAGCACTGCTGCCTCAGGAGACTCAACAGAAAGCTTCATGTAAGTTTTATTTTATTGTTTGTAGCTCGACAGCTGCTCTGTTTTGAGATGCTGTAAGTTAAACTCTGTGTGCTTGTTATCGTCGCGTTCCACATACTCTATAAGATATGAGATTTCCCTGAAGAAACGCATCAAGGGTCAGTACATACACACGGTCAGATCTGGTGTTTACTGATGATTTAACAATTCCATGTATTTCCCTATGCGTGTATATCCGTTAAACTCAAGCTCAACTCACTAAATCAAATATAGGTCAGGTCACACAATGGTTTCAAAGCAGCTTTATATAGATGTATTTCATTGTCAATAGCTTTACAAATAATAAGCTTTAATATGTTTAATTTAGGACAATTAACACACCAAGCAATGCAGTCCTCCAATGCATTATTAAAGAAGTGATTTTGAATGTTATGATTAAATTGTAATATTAATGTTTGGCAGAGACGCAGCTATCAAACATTTTATATGTTTCTCACACAAAGGTTTGTATGGCTTCAGAAATAAATCATATGGGCCGATTTTGTGATACATTTGACTACGTTTTTTTTAAACAAACAAATAAGTACCGGTATGCTAAATTAAAGGGATAGTCTACTTATCACTAAAGATATTGTGGAGAATGATCATAAGTATAGAAAGACCTTTTTTTTTTTTTTTAAATATCTTCATTTACTATTCACAAGAAAAAGAAACTGTAAGCTTCTTTGGCATCTCTCTCACTGTACGTGATCTCACAGTCAAAGCTGTCCTGAAGCTTCTCCTTGGATAAGGACACGCAGGCTCGTGAATAATAATATATAATATAATATAAAGAGTACTATAGCTATGGGGAACGTCACATCACATGAAAATATAGTTTTCTGATGGTTCGTTTTAATGATTTGTTATAAAAAACAAGATAGCAGCCATTCTTTTACATCATCATGTAATGCAGGGACGTGGGAACTATATTGTGTGGGGGGTAGGCCTACAGTAGGCTGTGTTATGTATCCTGATTGACTTTATGATTAGTTAAATCTGTTTTGCACATGCATCGCCACAGAGTACACCATTTCAGACAGTACCGGACAGCCTCTGTCTCGTTCACTTCACGTCTGTGGGCGTAACGCACAGCTCAGTGTGGCCGCTCCAATTTACCTTCAATGAAATCTAAGCTTAGTGTAATTGACAGAATTACTAAAAAATATTTTGCTACCTAAAAGTTAAAGATTTTTTTTGTGTCATGCATGCATGCATGTCTATTTCCCTCATATTAAATATAAAACGCTGGTGGACTGATATTTTTCCAATCTCTGGACTCTGGACTGAATTTATATTTCAAGTTTTTCCTGCAAATGTCGAAATGCACGCTATTTGGTCCACCAGTGCTTCAGTCACTGATCACATTAGAATAAAATGTCTCATAAAAAAATACAAAATTGACTGATTTATGAATGTATATGCATAGTTCTGATCAGTCGGAAATACAGATGAACGCTTTCATCTGTTGTATTTTTGATCCTGAAAGAAAACAGAACAACAAAAGAGCGAATCATTGGCTTACATAGAGTCTGTATGTGTTATGCTTCTTACGCGGACTTTTGGGACACAGTTTTGAACTGGTGTCAAGGCGCAATGAATGAAATGCACAAATGGTAATTAAATAGAACCCCTGAAATGAACGAGGGAGAGCTGTATTTTATTTTCACAACATTTCATATTGTTTGGAACATAAATTCATAATATTAAGCCACTGAACGAACATATAGAGCCCTATTGAAATAGCATTGACAGTCAAAAAATTTAAAGCTATGAACTTGCTGGTAGACACATACGCTAGTAACGCTACTCAAAAAGTGCATTAAACCAAAACAATTAATTCATGATTTTCCAAAGATGGATCTTCTTTCACTTATAATTTTTTTTTATCAGAGTCGAGACATCGATTTCATCCAGGAGATCACTGTGGGCATTCATAATGGCCAAGTGCGTTAGTCTCTCCTGTGACTTGGTGTTACGCAGCCATAAAGGTTTTCAACCTGCACAAACCCGAGAAGGTGCGCTCTGATGCAGCGACAGATATGGGCAGGCACAGGGATGGTTTGATGAGCTTTTCCACCTCTGACAGCATGGAATGGGTTTGTGGTTGCGTGGTTTGGAGAATGGACACAACATCCCGAATTGTGTTAACTTCACGCCCTGTACAGATATCCTGCAGTATGTCCAACTCATGACTTAGTCGCTCTCTTGTAAAACCGGTGAGTTTCAGGGAAGTCACATTAACTTTTTTCCTTGAGATGCCTCAATGATCGCCTGCTCTCGTCCTGCAGCAACTTGGATTCCGACCTGGTCAAAACGCCTCTCCACTTCTGAGCGCACCAGGTCCAGCGCCTCAAACATCTCCCTTTTCCACACGTTCGGATACACTGAATACAGAAATGTAACATAAATAACCTTAGCCTACTACAACTGAAAAGACCAATTGTGTATTTTTTATTACAAACATTTACCCTCCACTTCGCTGCACTCTTGGTCATTGGCCTCCTCCACTTGTGTTTAGCGAAGGCGTGCAGGTGTCTTGCTGCTGCGCACTGGATGTGGCGGCTTCAGGCCGTAACGCTCTGCATATTGCTTGGTCTTGGCCACTAGGTCAGTGATGGTTTCATCCTGTCGCAGTATGCCCAGTTGTTTGCAAAGGAGTTTGCCAGCTTCCATGGATCTTAGAGCTGAGACTTTGGTTCCTTGAAGTGATCGTGCCACTGCTTCACATGGGGTAAATAGGGTTACGCAGGCAAACAAGCCAAACACTGTGCGCATATTTGTGTGGCCTTTGTTAGCAATCCTGCAATTTTGGCACGGGTGTCCCCTTTCACAGCCTTGTCACTCTCCAAGGTCTGAAAGTCTGAATCATCTCTCCGTAGCAGGCAGGCAAACGTGACAGTGACACAAAAGTTTAGTGTATCAGAAACAAGACGCACTTCACGATCCACTTCTTGCAGCACTGTATTTTTTATATAGGTCTACATTTTTTGTGTGTGGCAAAAGCAGATAACTCAACATTTCATGTTTCAGAGTAAAACAAAGCCAAGTAATGATGCATAATTAAACACTTGGTTAATCTTTGTAACGTTAATCTCTTCAGCTGACATAGACGCCTTTCAAACTTTGTTGTTGTGATTAACGTACACGCAATACAGAGAGGTTTTCCCTCATGTGCTGTTTTAGCAAGATTCCGTGAAAAAGTTTCAGCTTATATTTTCCTTTTACGCCCGAAGAAGATATCACTGGTTCATCAAGGTTCGTTGAAATCCATCCTTGATCACTTTTAGTCAGCTTTGACGAAACTCCTCTTAGCTAGCGCATTCTTTTCAAAGTGACTTGCAGCCCTATTACCTGACCTGAATACTGAGCACTGATTCGCTGAAATAGACTTTTCAGGTTGTGTTCACAAACAACAAGTGTGCTTGTCGTTTCTGCTGTAAAACATGAACTCGCGATGCCTTGACAGTGAAAAATACCGGCTTTTGTGACAAAGGGTTCAGTTGATCTTGTGAGGTGTCTATATTTCAGCTGAGAAAAGTTATGTGAGGATGTGGAGAGTGTCAAAATAAAGGTACCGTATATCGGTATTTTATGTGTGGCATCGATGCATTGTATCGTTAGACGTTTGATCGATGCATCAATCCATATCGATGTATTGTTACACCCCTAAAATCCAGTGATGTTACCCCCCCTTCTCCCCCCTTCGAGTAGAGTGAGCTGTCATTATACAGTACGAGAGCGCTGAGAAGAGTGAGCTGTCATTATACAGTACGAGAGCGCTGAGAAGAGTGAGCTGTCATTTTACAGTAAGAGAGCGCTGAGTAGAGTGAGCTGTCATTATACAGTACGAGAGCGCTGAGAAGAGTGAGCTGTCATTATACAGTACGAGAGCGCTGAGAAGAGTGAGCTGTCATTATACAGTACGAGAGCGCTGAGAAGAGTGAGCTGTCATTTTACAGTAAGAGAGCGCTGAGTAGAGTGAGCTGTCATTATACAGTACGAGAGCGCTGAGAAGAGTGAGCTGTCATTATACAGTACGAGAGCGCTGAGAAGAGTGAGCTGTCATTTTACAGTACGAGAGCGCTGAGAAGAGTGAGCTGTCATTATACAGTACGAGAGCGCTGAGAAGAGTGAGCTGTCATTATACAGTACGAGAGCGGTGAGAAGAGTGAGCTGTCATTTTACAGTACGAGAGCGCTGAGAAGAGTGAGCTGTCATTTTACAGAACGAGAGCGCTGAGAAGAGTGAGCTGTCATTATACAGTACGAGAGAGCTGAGAAGAGTGAGCTGTCATTATACAGTACAAGAGCGCTGAGAAGAGTGAGCTGTCATTTTACAGTACGAGAGCGCTGAGAAGAGTGAGCTGTCATTTTACAGTACGAGAGCACTGAGAAGAGTGAGCTGTCATTATACAGTACGAGAGCGCTGAGAAGAGTGAGCTGTCATTATACAGTACGAGAGCGCTGAGAAGAGTGAGCAGTCATACAGTACGAGAGCGCTGAGAAGAGTGAGCTGTCATTATACAGGTGCATCTCAGGTGCCGCCTCTCGGATGCGAGCTGCGACTCAACTGTGACGGCCTGTCACTGCCCTCGCGACGTCTGTACACACTCCCACACACTTTTTCCAGTCCAGTCCCTTCTCTTGGATAAACGCGTCCAGTACCTGGAATATGTGCTCTACTGTAGTTCTGGTCTCAAGTGACTGGCGGAACATAAAGTCCTCCTGAGCTGAACCATAATTTTCGTATCTGACATAAAGCAATAAATTGGTCAAATCTGCGACATCTGTAGTCTCGTCAAGCTGGATGGCAAAATATCGACTGTTTTTAATGCGCTCAATCAGTGTCTTTTTAATATCGTCAGCCATGTCTTTTATTCTCCATGACACAGTATAATTTGAAAGCGGCAGCAAGTTTAACTCTTTGGCAGCTTTCTCTCCACACATGATGCGTGTCATCTCTTTGGCTAAAGGTAGACACAGTTGTTCCCCTATTGTGTGCGGATTACCAACTTTGGCGATCCGGAGGCTGGCACGATATGAAGCCTCCTGTGCTTTGATTATGGGTGTACCACAGGATTGACTGGTTCAGTTCATCACGTCCTTTAGCGCCATGTGTTTGGCTTCAAGATGCCGTTCAAGATGCGATGGTTTCATGCATACATTGCCACATACCACTAGGACTGGGGCGGTATGGATTTTTTCTTACCGCGGTTGAAAAGCAAGAAATTCCCGCGGGATTGCGGTAAACCGCTATTAGCACCATCCCGCCCGCCGCACAAGCAATACATCCCGCGTGCACACAAGCGCACACAGGGTGTGATTTGCCGGGGGGGGGATGCGTGGGGTTTCCCCCTTTCTGGTCAATGTATCCCTGCCTCTGCTTAATTATTTTTATCCCTGGTGGGGATAAATTTATCCCTCCCTCAAAGTGATCAGTGCTACTATAGTGGCGAGACGGATCACAAAACTTGGGGGGGGGGGGGGGTGCACATTATACAATAGTACATTTGTGTTTAATTTGTCGTTTAATGAGATTAATATATGTTGTTAGTGGCGAGAATTTTTTACTTGAACAAATACATAGATCCGACTACTAACCCAATGTACTTTTAATGGTTCAGTGGCAGAACTTTTGCCAAGCGTGTCAGAGGTTATGGGTTCTAATCTGCACTAAGTAGTAGGCTATAGTTTTTTCCCCCCTCATCAAAACCGATTGTTTATTAGTGGTTGTATATCAAGCAGGGACATGTTTTTTTGTGCATTATGTTTTGTGATTTCACTGTAACGAATAGAGAGTCTCTCCGGAATGGATTGAAGCGCGCGTCCGAGTGAAGACTATGCGCAAGTCACAACAGAACACTGTACGAGCAACGAGCACTTTGGTCAATTGATTTAAAAAAGAAATTTCAGATCGCCTCTTATTTAACAAACGATTATTTATCTACCTACCTGCTATTGTCGGCTGCGCAGCTCAACCACGTGAGAGAATCGTGGTAATTAAAAACTGAGATCCTGCTTTTGGGGCTTTCTCATGTCTCATGAGTCATGCGCCTGTATTTTAATGCTTTAGCTAAATAGAATTCAAATTATAGGCCACAAGAGACATTACACAGGTACTCTCGCATACAGGCCTAATAATCAATACAAATGGAATGTTATTGTGTCATGAAACATTCCGCTCCCCAACTCGCGAAAGGTCGGATTTGCTCCATCTTTTGATGATAAGTTTTGTTTAGAAAACCTTGAATCGATGTTAGACACAATGTCACTAGACTCAATCCAAGTCATTAGAATGAATTAATCCATGTAATTAGACAAAACGTGCACATGTGCAGGCATTTTTTTTTTTTTTTTGCGGTGATGACGGTGACGAGCTCAGACCCGCGGTAGGGGTCACGTGACCACGGTAATGCGGTAACAGTCCCAGCCCTACATACCACACACTGGTACTCTTGGCCTGGGCTCTTCCTCTCTTCCGCTCCAAATAAATAGCGTTTGCTGCTGCTAGCAGATGCTCTGGGGACTTCACCGGCGATATCAAAGTTGCCACTGTTAGCACCTGTGCTCGGTTCACTCTCGTCCACTTCAGTTCTTGTACTTGAAACATTCTCCTGATCTGAAATTCTCTTGCCAGATTGAAGCCACGATAGCAGTTTTGAAATTTTCACAAGTTCATCATCCACCTATCATTCATTTATATTTAACCTTTGCACTAAATTCACTGCCCTCAAATATGCGTTTTTCAAGGAAACCGTTATAGAACGCATCACTTTATTGTTTCCATGGTGATGAGTCATTGCTTGTCACGTAACCGCAGCCACTGAATGACTGATGATCTGCTTTTATTTCCTTTTTTTATTCAAAATATTCACAAATTTGTTAGCTATACCATAGCATTACCTTTATAAACATCACCTTTATAATTGAGTCCATGCGACGAACAACCGTATAAGTCCCAAAAAAAATTAATAAACTAGATAATCATGTGACATGAATGTATGTGTGCCACTTTGTATACAGAAGCACTTTGGGGAGGTGTTCGCGCAACCAATACTCTTATGCAGAAAAAACATTTATGTCCACTTACTAACAGTGATTCCGTACCACACTGTTCCCCTGCGTACCACTAGAGGGAGTCTGCGTACCACACCATTCCCCTGCGTACCACTAGAGGGAGTCTGCGCACCACACTATTCACCTGCCTACCACTAGAGGGAGTCTGCGTACCACACCATTCCCCTGCGTACCACTAGAGGGAGTCTGCGCACCACATTATTCCCCTGCGTACCACACCATTCCCCTGCGTACCAATAGAGGGAGTCTGCGTACCACACCATTCCCCTGTGTACCACTAGAGGGAGTCTGCGTACCACACCATTCCCCTGTGTACCACTAGAGGGAGTCTGCGTACCACACCATTCCCCTGCGTACCACTAGAGGGAGTCTGCGTACCACACTATTCCCCTGCCTACCACTAGAGGGAGTCTGCGTACCACACCATTCCCCTGCCTACCTCTAGAGGGAGTCTGCGTACCACACCATTCCCCTGCGTACCACTAGAGGGAGTCTGCGTACCACACCATTCCCCTGCGTACCACTAGAGGGAGTCTGCGTACCACACCATTCCCCTGCGTACCACTAGAGGGAGTCTGCGTACCACACCATTCCCCTGCCTACCACTAGAGGGAGTCTGTGTACCACACCATTCCCCTGCGTACCACTAGAGGGAGTCTGCGCACCACACTATTCCCCTGCCTACCACTAGAGGGAGTCTGCGTACCACACCATTCCCCTGCCTACCACTAGAGGGAGTCTGCGTACCACACCATTCCCCTGCGTACCACTAGAGGGAGTCTGCGTACCACACCATTCCCCTGCCTACCACTAGAGGGAGTCTGCGTACCACACCATTCCCCTGCGTACCACTAGAGGGAGTCTGCGCACCACACCATTCCCCTGCCTACCACTAGAGGGAGTCTGCGTACCACACCATTCCCCTGCGTACCACTAGAGGGAGTCTGCGTACCACACCATTCCCCTGCCTACCACTAGAGGGAGTCTGCGTACCACACCATTCCCCTGCGTACCACTAGAAGGAGTCTGCGCACCACACCATTCCCCTGCGTACCAATAGAGGGAGTCTGCGTACCACACCATTCCCCTGCGTACCACTAGAGGGAGTCTGCACACCACACCATTCCCCTGCGTACCACTAGAGGGAGTCTGCACACCACACCATTCCCCTGCGTACCACTAGAGGGAGTCTGCGTACCACACCATTCCCCTGCCTACCACTAGAGGGAGTCTGCGTACCACACCATTCCCCTGCGTACCACTAGAGGGAGTCTGCGCACCACACTATTCCCCTGCCTACCACTAGAGGGAGTCTGCGTACCACACCATTCCCCTGCGTACCACTAGAAGGAGTCTGCGCACCACACTATTCCCCTGCGTACCACTAGAGGGAGTCTGCACACCACACCATTCCCCTGCGTACCACTAGAGGGAGTCTGCACACCACACAATTCCCCTGCGTACCACTCGGGCAGGCCGGTTATGCATTTTGTTAGCCCGACTGGAAAACACAATAGCCCCGGGACGTCGGGCTAGCTATTTTGCGATCCCTAAACAGGATATCAGACTGTAACATATCACAATATGGATATAGCAAAAAAGGAAACAGTAATTTAACAAAACATAGGGTGAACAAATAGGTTCTGAGTTCTGTCTTCAAGTTCTGCAGTGAAGTTATAGCGTGGAGGTTTTGAGGCAGCTGTGATTCTGAATAAGACTGACAGTAGAGAGTTTGAACTTGGGTAGGACAAGCGAGCTGTCAGAAATTGATCTAAGAGTGCGGGCAGAAACATATAATTCTGCTATATATAAGGATGCTAAACCATGGCAGACCTTAAAAACTGACAAGTATTCTGAACTGAGTGCGATAGATAATAGGGAGCAATGTGAGCTGATTGTTTTGTTAAATGCCAGTACACAGGCAGCTGAATTTTGTACAATTAAGGGCATTAGTGGGTCAGCTACAGAACAAGGCCTTACAATAGTCCAACGAAAGGTTATGAAAGCATGGATAACCTTTTCAGCATTGTTAAGACTGAGCAAAGGTCACATACAAACAATATTGCTAACAAGATTTAACAAGCTGGCTGATATGCGGTTTAAAGCATGATTTAGGATCAAATAATGACCCCAGATTCCATAGAATGGGTGAAGCCAGGCTATATCAATATGAATGGAGGGGTCATGCTGACAAAATGCCAAGGGATGTAGGGCTGACTAGCCGGATTTCAGTTTTAACAGTATTCAGCCATCTATGCTTTAAAATATTTAAGGCCAGGATGAATGGGTTGGAAAAACAGAAATGGGCTGGGCAGCAAGATTTGTTTTCCAACAGTGTAACTATAAAAATTAAGACCATGACGCTGAATGATCTAGCCAAAGAAGAAACATCTGGATTAGAAATAAAAGTGGACCAAAGAACTGATTCTTGAGGAACACCACTGAAAACAGAGACTTAGCTAGATTTGTGTTGATTAATCCTTTCACATGTATGTTTAAAATATTGAGTTTATATATTGTTTTTATATATTGAGTTTAAAATACATGAGTTTAAGGCGACCATTGTTTTAGAAAGTATCACATTATTTCCATGGTGACGCGGTATGCGTGTCACGTCACATATACCACAGCCACATTAGCGCTGTATGACTGATGTAGCCTATCACTTTTATTTCATTTTCATTTTTTATTCAAAGTATTATATTTTAAATTATCTTATATTCCGGTTGTCAAATACATGTAAGTGAATGCATGACCTTTATAATGGTCATAAAAACATACAATATACCTTTGTTAAAGCTACAAAAAAGTAAGTTTATCTTTCTCTTTTGTTGTTAGATTAACATTGGTGACACAAACCTGCAGGTGTATTAGACTGCTGTCACTTTAAGATGAATGCACTGATCTATTATTGTGATACGCATCCGTTTTCTTTCTCAATTGTTTACAACACATAACCACTCTGTGTGTGCGCACAGAAAACACCAGCAGCGCGGGACTTTCTGTATTCTTGCGCTTGATGTTTAAACTGACAGGAATAAATCAAATGATAAACTTTTACTCTATGATGGTTAAACTTAGCAATTAATCCGCGAATCACATGCTTTCTGAACCGGAACCGATCAACTACGATGCCTATACTATGATATACTATCCCGGATGCGCACATTACGATATCGATGCTGAAGCGATATATCGTGCAGCCCTATCATAAAGCTCAAAGGTAATGAAATTGTATCTGTGATAAACAATATTTTTTGCCTAACTCAATCACAGACAAGTGAAATCGTACAACTTACTAGGCATTGCCTGATTAGACTTTTTGTGTGTGTGTGTGTGTGATTTACTCGCATTGGAGAGAGTTGTATTTAAATGTCTGAAACCTGAAATAAATATTATGTGTTTGAAAACACTGAATAGTTCTAATATACGACAAGCATGAAAGCACATTTAAATTCAGCAGTTGATCACATGACACATCATGTGTATGATCGTACACATCAAAGGGTTAATGCTAGTGTATTGTTGCCTGTCGGATAGATATGAAGTTAACCACTGTTAGGCAGTACCAGTGAAACTAATAACAGATAGCAGAGAAAAGAGGACTGAGTGGCAAACTGTCAAAAGCTGCACTAAGATCTAATAGGACTAGAAGCCAGGAGGTCATTTACTACTTCTTTAAGAGCAGTCTCTGTACTGTGAAGAGGTCTAAAACGGTTTGTGTGGATTGTTTATCCAAGCGATACTGTATTTGAGTGGCGACCACCTTTTATAGTACTTTAGATAGAAAGGGAAGGTTGGAAATAAGTCTGAAGTTACTCAGGATTGTTATCAGGTTTCTTGAATATGTGAGTTATAGCAGCTAATTTTAGACCAGACGAGACATAACCAGTAGCGAGGGATCCGTTTATAAAATGGGTAATAGGTAAAATAAGGGAAGTTTTTGTCGCTATGGTTAGTTAGAATTAGAGATGCACCGATTGATCGGCTGGTGACCGGAATTGGCCGATTTTCATGTGATCGGCCATGACTGGCCGATCAATGTGACATATGGCGATTTTATGCCGGTCAAATGCAATCGGGCGCCGCATGATTAACCTTTGGAGCGGTACGGTCCCTTATATGGGATTTTTATTTCTGTGCCTCTGTGAATACGGTCCCACATAACATAAGGGATTTAGAAAGTTCAGTGACGTTGGATAACTGCCAGATTCAAACTGTGCTTTCGCGCATTGGCTGGCGCTGAGCCAGAGGCGGACGCGTTCAGCGCTGTCATATATCACAACTATGTAGTGTTTTCAACCACATAATGTTTATTTTAGGTTTCAGACATTTAAATACACATAAGCACGAGTAAAACAATACATTTGGAGTTGGTAAAATACACTCTGATATCTGTGGAAGCAGCAATAACAATCTATTCAAATATAATTTGCCGACGTGTTATTCATATCAGACAAACATAGTGAACACAGTGCACTGGCCACTTTCTTACATGTATTTTGGTAGAAACTGATGAATTCACGTGTCGTATATCCGACTGACAGGACAACATGGCGGGGCTCGTGTTTAAACGACCAAACACACTCACTTGCACGTATTTGAGAATCGGGATATCAGATAGTTGATGACATGGTAAGCAAGTTTGTGAATACTTTGAATAAAAAGGGAAAAGTGAAATAAAAGCATAAAAGCGACACATCTATCATATAGTGTTATTGTGGCCTCGGTGTACCGCATGATGCGTCGCCATGGAAACATTAAAGGGAATGTTCTAAAATTACGTCCCCTTGAAAAAACTCACTCTGGGGTGGTCAGTTAGAATATTTTTAATTTACGCGTGAAATTGTTAAAGAAAAAATAGTAAATAAACATTTGTGTGTGCTGTAAAGTGGTTAGAAAAAATTAAATCGGAATCTGCTAAAATCGGTATCGGCAGGTCACTCAGTGAAAAATCAGAAATCGGAATCGGCCTAGAGAATTGTAATCGGTGCATCTCTAGTTAGAATGTGGTTGTGACATCAGCTGTTTGTTCATACAGATGAATAAACATATTCAAGCAGCTATTTTAATCTCCTGAATGAACAAAAAATCTCAGGATTCACACATGTAAGCATTTGCTGCTATAAATCCCCCAAATTAAACACCTTTCCTAATTAGGCATACACTGCATAATCCTTATCTTTTGGTACAAAAAAAATCATTAGATAAAAGTTCACATACAAAGATTATTTACGGTTATTATTTTTTGGTCAATTATTGCTTATTATTTATTGGTAAATTAACCATTCGGAAAATAAACTTAACCAAATAGATAAATCATAAAATAATAATCATTAGATTAATCAGAAAAATAATCAATAGATTAAAAGAAAATATAATCAGTTGATTAAATTGAAAAAAATAATTGTTAGTTTCAGCCGTAGAACAAATGAACAGAAAGCTTGAAAGTGTGGAGGAATTTAATTTAAAATCTTAACTAAAATTCCTTTTTTTTGTAGGATTAACACATTTACTATATGCTTTGGATAGGTCTGGTGGTCCAGTCGTCAATATAAGCCTTGTGCTCCTAGTGCTCCCAAATCCGGTGTTCCCTATTCCAGTAATCTCAGTGCTCCCATATCTGTTGTTCCCATGTCCGCTAATTTTAGAGCTCTCAAATCCAGTGTTCCCTAGTCCAGTAATCTCAGCGTTCCCAAATCCGGTGTTCCCTAGTCCAGTAATCTCAGCGTTTCCAAATCCAGTGTTCCCTAGTCCAGTAATCTCAGCGTTCCCAAATCCGGTGTTCCCTAGTCCAGTAATCTCCTGTAATCTCAGCGCTCCCAAATCCGGTGTTCCCTAGTCCAGTAATCTCAGCGCTCCCAAATCCGGTGTTCCCTAGTCTGTTAACTTTAGCGCTCTCAAATCCGGTGTTCCCTAGTCTGTTAACTTTAGCGCTCTCAAATCCGGTGTTCCCTAGTCTGTTAATTTTAGCGTTCTCAAGTCCAGTGTTCCCTAGTCCGGTAATCTCTGCGTTTGCAAGACATGGTCATTTTAAGGATCTGGAAAAGGCAGATTTAAATTTTGACAAAGTGTGTTTTTGGTTTAAAGAAGTTGAAGGACTGGACGAAACTTCTGAGTATAAAAAAATTTGGCTACACTGACACTGTTCAAAAATACAACTTAACTTGATACACAATATTCTTGTTTTCCCATTCCATATTTTAAATGTAATATTAAATAATATTCCTCAATGCATTTAGGGAATGACCTATGCATGTAAATGTGAGCGCAACCCGTCAAACTCTGTCTTCCTCATTACACTCCCCCAGTTCACAGCTCATGAGCTGAATCAGGCGAGTTAGATGAGGCAGACATGCCTAATGTGTCGTGGTGTGGGCCAGAACAGGTTTGGGAAGCACTGCTCTAATTTATTTTATCACTGTTGTCCTCCATGCAGGAAACTACGGATCCGCCGATCGGCCTATGCCTTAACCAGACAAAGGTAGCTGAATGTACTTTCACAACACAAGATGTGATCATCTGATCAAGCTTTGTGGAGCTGAGAGTAGATGATGGGAAGGACGGCTCGTGCAGAGCTCTTGCTGACTGTCGGGAATTAACTGGAAACAGAAGATCAGCTTCCACTGCAAGTGCCATAATGGCCAGTCTTGTTCTTAATGAGACTGGGATGGACAATTGTGGCATCGATGACTCCTTCAAGTACAACCTGTATGGTGTGGTGTACAGTGTGGCATTTGTTCTGGGACTGGTCACTAACTGTGCTTCACTGTTTGTCTTCTGCTGTCGCATGAAGTTGCGTAACGAGACCACGCTTTTCATGACCAATCTAGCTTTATCAGACTTAGTGTTTGTGTTTACTCTTCCTTTCAAAATCTTCTACAACGTGAATCGCCACTGGCCTTTTGGGGATACAGTGTGCAAGATCTCCGGAGGAGCCTTCATCACCAATATCTACGGCAGTATGCTGTTCCTCACATGCATCAGTGTGGATCGATTCCTGGCTATTGTTTACCCCATCCGTTCACTCTCCATTCGGTCCCGCCGCAATGCTGGGATCGTGTGTGGGATCATCTGGTTGTTGATACTGGGCGGAGGCATGTCAGTCACCTTCTTCTCTTCCACCAACAAGTCCAAAGCTAGCACCACCTGCTTTGAGGGATTCTCCAAGAAAACATGGAAGACACATCTGTCTAAGATCACCATCGTCATTGAAGTGGTGGGTTTCCTCATACCACTGATGATCAATCTAGCCTGCTCTTCCATGGTGCTCAGGACTCTGCGTAGACCCGCTACTCTGTGCCAGATCGGAACCAACAAGAAGCGAGTTCTGCGTATGATTGTAGTGCATTTGGCCATTTTTATTGTTTGCTTTGTACCTTACAATTCTGTTCTGTTCATCTATGCCATGGTGCGCACTCGAGCGCTAGCGAGCTGCTGGGTAGAGAAGCTCGCACGGACACTGTATCCCATCACGCTTTGCGTTGCCACCTTCAACTGCTGCTTTGACCCGGTGGTCTACTACTTTACCTCGGAGTCCTTTCAGAAATCACTAACTACCGGGAAGTGCCAGGCCACGCAGGAGAACATACTGAGGAGTGATTGCCCTGTGTCTACCCTGGAGAATACTGGCACGGTTGAGCTCCACACACTGAACAGCAATGGAAAAGATCAGGGGTGCGTTTCCTAAAAGCATTGTTAGCCAACTATCATCACAAGTTCTCCATTGGTACCAACGGAACTTGCAACGAGAGTTGGCTTTGGGAAACACACCCCAGGTCAGTGATTTAGTTCTGAAAAGAACAACTAGAGTCAGAAGAAGAGCTATGGATTTCTTGTCTCAGGATGTAGTGCTGAAGAAAATTACTCGAATGCTGGTATTTTCCACTGACACCCGTTAATGGGACATCTAAGACTTCTGATTTCTCTGTGATTGTTTTCTGTCTAATAGTTATTGTTTACACAGGTGTACCAGTGTATCACTGTATTTGATCAATGAGTATTACCATACCATTTGCATTTTTATTGTGCTGTGTTGTATTTTTACCCAGTCAAAGCACCTTCTGAAAGTGATGTTACAAATCAGTGTTATTGATTTGTGTTTAATTTTTCTCTCTCAATCTTTAATATTTGGTTTGCCTTTTACTGAAACAATAAATAAATAATGGTAAGCAGTTAAATAATAAATCTCATATACTTACTTAAGTGATGCAATTAGGTGTGTCTTCAGTCTAGACTTAAACTGACAGAGTGAGTATGAATCCTGAATAATGCTAAGAAGGCTGTTCCAGAATTTAGAATAATTTCCAGAATAATCTATCTCCTGCAGAGGATTTTCATAGTTGTGGTAAAGATATTATTAACTTGCAAGAATTAGCAGAATTAATACACTCTTGGAAAAGTGGTAAGATTAATTGGGTCTCAAAGGGTTAGTTTACCCAAAAATGGAAATTCTGTCATTAAGCTCTCACCCTATATATACACCGTGAGGTTACGGGTTATAATGTTTTTTTGTTTTTTTTAGCCTCCTCTATTGGCAGAATTTTATGAAACTTGGTGTGCGTCCTCAGGATGTCCTGTCATCTGCATTAGTTCACATCTCAGTCTGAATTGAGTTATTAAGCACAATAAAACAACAGTACTTGACCAGTAGTTTATTATAGATATAATATATGGCCCATTGGCATCAAAAACGTGTAAGCCTGTTGGAATAATATCAGTTGAGGATGTATGGGTTTATTTGCTTAAGTTCATGAATAGAGTTTATAGAAATTGAAACTGTCTGATTTCACTTATTTTATTTGTGAAGTAGCTGAGAAAACTCACAAACTAACTGGCTAATCAAAGTAAAAATCAACAGAGGTATTTATAAAGAGAAAAGAGAATTTGAGGTCTATGACGATTTTTAGCTATGATGTCTGAGAAGTATTAAGATTTGGCCACTTTCACAGCTTTTTGACAGCAGGCCAGTGAAGTACGTAAACTCTCAAGAGACACATGCAACTTATCTTTTTTCCACTTCTGTTCTGTGCGACATTTACTCAATGCCTGTGTTGTTCAGCCAAGGCTCAGCCTGTGGGTTTTGTAGTTTTTTCTGCAATGGGCTTTTGAGAACGGATGCCGCCGCCCTTTCCAGTTGTTCTTGGACAGTTTATAAAATTACAGTTTTAGGGCAGAACAAACACTCAAAACACCAGGTCTCAGTCACAAAAAACAAAAACAAAAAAACATCCAGATCATTAGAGATGAAAAGAATCATGTAAAATAAACGTCTTGTTTAGCAGTGATCTAGGGCTGTCTTGATTTGCGTTGGATCACCAACCAGCAGTGCTGCACGACTCGAAAACGAAAGGACGACGACTGGCACTGAAAGAGAGCCTTGTGGAGCATTCAGTATCACAGGCTGATCACACCGCTGAATAACCTCAAGTGATCACGCCAGATGAAACAGCAGGACAACTAAACTATGATCTCTTCAGACCTGTGCACGAGAAAACTTCAACTGGGCTCATTATATTAAAGAGCATTTGATTGACCAATTGTGTGCGGACGATTTGAGTCAAATTATATACATCTGGATATATCTATATCTGGTCCACTACTAGACCAGCTCTAACCAGCCTGGACCAACATACATATACTGGTCTACGCTGGAATTTTCAGCAGGGTGTTAAAAAATCTAAATTTTCACTAAAAGTATTTGATAATGTCTAAATATACACTGTCCAGCCCCAAAAAAGTTGCTGTTTGGATTTAAATAGGCAAATGTGTAAAAGTCTATGATTATGTTTCTAGCATGTTATATGACCTTGACCAAAAACTGATGCACCTCTTGATGAAGATAACATCACAACATTTATTTCCATCAAGAGAAGCATCAGTTTTGGGTCAAGATTGACAATGCAAGAGTCCAGCACTGTATAGTCTGTACACTCAGTAGAGTCAGACTTTCACTGAATTTAAGGTCTGGACTGAAGGTTCTTCATGCTCCCTCCCAACCGTTCTCTCACAGGCTGAGCCTGATGAGTCTGGACATTGTCATCCTGGAATATGGCCATGACGTGTCTTCCTTCACGGTTGCTTAAAAAAAGAAATGCTACACACTATAAGAACATTTGCACGAACATATAACATGTTCACTGTCACTAGTGTCTGAGTTCACACACCTGTTTAAAACAACCTTTTGTGACCTCAGATTGACTAAAATCATTAATGATTCAGACTGGACATCATTTTTAAGCATTGTTTTGTCTGATAAGTAAAATAAACTGCTGGACACATATATACTGTATATCCTCACCTTAGAGCAGTGGCAACGTGAGCTTTGTCCATCCGAAGGACTTGCACAACAGCATGTGGGAAATCAGACACTGGGTCTTATGTGAAGACTGGGGAAATCCACTCGCTTGACCAAATGCTTATTACGACTGCAGCAATGGGTCCATTGTGTCAGACTGAACAAGGCTTGTGTCCAGGACACTAAAGCCGCCTTAATTCTCTTAAATATGTTGTTGCAGGGCCCGTTTGGCACGTAACCTTCATCAGATTATGGGAAAGCACTCTAAATCATTCTCAATTCCCCTTACTTATATTTGCCTATTTTCATCATTCATTTTCATTTGTTAATCTTATAATAATCAGTATCCTGTTTTATGTCTTTTGATTTTCTCTTTCCAATAAATAACCTAATTTATTATAAGGTGCAAGCAATACCGTAATCAGAATGAGTTTTAATGCTACATGCACAAGGAATTTGATAATATGTTGCGGCCATGCAATCATTTTCTCGAGGTCAAGGCATCATTATGTTGTGGGAATGTGATGTGAAGTCGTGGCCTTGAGATCCTATGTTGAGGGAACAAAATACTTTTCCTTCTGACCACGAGTTTAATGCATAAACAAGCCTGCGTGACCAAGGCAACCTGGGATTATCAGAAACTAAAATAATTCAAAATGAAATATTAATTTATTAAGACAAAACAGAGAATTAAGAAATAACACCAAAGGAGAACAAATGCACAACCAATATTATTTTAATCATAGTGTAACATAAATAAAAGATCTTTAACGCCACCTGGTGGAAGTACTAACAAAATACTTTTACATCTCACAGATGTCAAATCATCTTAAAGTACAATCTCAATTGTTAATAAGAAAATAATAATAATAAGTAAACACAATTGCGTTACAAAAAAATCCAGAAATATAAATGGAATACTTATCACTTTATGATGTAAATAAGACCACATAAATCAGGGTTGGGAACACACACTGAAAGAAGAGCTGAGATCAAGTGTAATTCTGTCACAACACTGTGGAAACCTCCATGAAATTCACACACCATTTATTTAGATCTGAGAGAAAACTATGCCATGGTTTGTGCCGGATCAGTTTTGGCTGTGAGGTTATAACGGAGCAGTTCGAACTCCCTCTACGCAGGCCTTCCGCCCCAGGCAGTCAGGGGTCTGAGAGTCTTGCATAGGGCGCTGGATGTGGCAGCAACCGTGGCATTTTCCATAGGGATCCCAATTACGTCGACACGCCGAACGTGAGCGACTGATAGGGAACGTCTCGGTTACTGATGTAACCCACGTTCCTTGAAGGAGGGAACGGAAGACGTAACATCCCGTCACAACGCTTTCTGACCATATATGTGACGCACCTGCTGCTCGTTATATGCTCACGCTGCAAGCAGAGCAGCTGATGCAATTATCACATGCCAATGTGCATTGTATATGCACATATTGTTTTAATACTCTTGAAGTAGATTGGTCTCTCAAGGCGATACCAATTACGTCGTCACGTCGACATTACGTCTCCAGTTCCCTCCTTCAGGGAACGTGGGTTACATTAGTAACCGAGACATTTCTTGTATCATCATAACATCGATTTTTTTGTTTTTTATTTTATCAATTGAAAAAGAATTGTCCTTTTATGAACATCCCTTGCTCCATTTAAACTCAAAGTACCTACTTTAATTCTGCTCATTATACTGTGAAAAAGCCTCTGTATAGGATAACAAACATAGAGAAGAAAAACAAAGCAAAAAAAGATTTGAAGCCATCTCAATATCTTCATTAGGAATATTTACTTTAATTTATGCAGTATTTTCTTTAATTTGAAAATGTCTTGATCTGTAAATCCACCCAGTCTAAGAACCTTTGCCTGTCTGGGAAAAAACCTTCTACTTTCACCCCTTTCATTCCTTTAGTGTTCTGTAGAAATGTCTATATCTTCTCCAGAGAATAAGCAGTTCTTCCAAATCTCCTCACAGCCACAGAAATGTCTGAAGACTCACTCTCACTTCCAGGAGCAGATTCATCAAGACAGCTAGTGTCTGAATGGATCTCAACCTCCTTAACATTTGAACCATTGTGATCCACTATTTTCTTCGATTTTTTCCTTCTTCCTCTTTTGATTGTCTTTCTTTTCAATTGCGGGGGCTTTAAAAATAGATTCATCCTCCTCCACATCCAAATCATCAGCACTTGCCTCAGCCATAACTCCAGCAACACTGTTTTCCTGTACTGGTTAATTTCTTCCTTGACCATTTGAAACAATATTTACAACCACCTTTACCACAGTATTTACATCGTCATTTACCACAGTATTTACATCATCATTTACTATAGTATTCACATCCATCATCTCCACAACTTAACCACCGTGCCTCCGCAGCGGGTTTGGGATTGCGCGCTCTATCACTGTCGGCGCTCGTCCCTTCATTAGCCACATTATCCTGAGCTGCACTCTGTATTTCTTTTACCTGGACACCGCATTGGGACTTTTTTAATCTTTGACATGATTTTAAAGTGCCTCGACAGCTCTCTTTCCAATGTTTCATCTTTAATGAACGGCGGCACATTTGAAAGTGTTATTCTCTTTGCCGGTTGCACAAGCGGCATCACCGGGGTGATGTCATTGATCACAATGCCATTTGCTACCACTAAATTCACTTTATCAATGCTGTCTAAAAACAACACAACAGCGCTGTTCATTCGAGACGCGGATATTATACTCTCACATCCCACCACATCTGTTACTGCTAAACTACACTGCTCCACTGAGGATTGTGTCTCAGCAAGTTCTTTAATCCCGTGCCGTCTACTTGGCTTATCAAAAGGTGACGACGCCGCTACTGCCATGCTGGCCAGCAAAAGCAGGCGGCAGCGTACTAAAACTGCTGTTCTCAAAAAAACATTTCTTAATACAACAAACCAAAAATAAAGAAAAAGCAATAACCCATAAACAAAAACAACTGATAGAAAAGTTAGAGAAAACTCCCACACTCCGTTGGAAACCCACTCACTCCCAGCATGCACTCAGAGAGAGACAGAGAGAGAGATTCTCTAAACCTCTTTATTTTTACAAAACAGAGTTCTCTACAACACATAAAAACAGTGTTTATATCCAAATTTAAGGAATCTTCTGTCTTATTCCTTCTGCTGAGGTAGATAGCCATTTTGCTTGACCACATACAAAATTAAACGGTTGACATTTCACTCTCCATTTCTGACTGTAACTAAAACCAAGAATAAATAAATGCTTAGAAAAAATATCTCCAAACATCATGAACTTCGTTGTAAACACTGAAAAAAAGAGCAGAGTATGCTACAATCCAAAAAGCAGTTAACTGTTTCCCTCTGCAAACAAAAAGGGCAATAGTCACTTACATTGGGATTAATAATGTAAATAATAGCATTGACAGCCACAATACCGTGTAGGATTCTCCACTGTAGGTCTCCTGCGGTTTGTAAATCGCTCTCCATACCGGTCTGACCTCACTGTCAAACCCTAGATGAGCTCTCCAAGGAGTGTCAACCCGACCACTTAGTTTGCCTTTATTTACAATTTTTACAAACATTTTATACAGTTTTTTCACCCATGTCATCAAACTCATTTGTGATAGTCTCTCTGGACTCTAACAGTTGACCAGTACAGTCTTTAAAATCAGGAAAAAGAGTCAACGCAGGAAAAGAATCATCAACAACTGGTTGACAGTGTCCATTACCGTAGTCTTTTAGCAAGGATAATTCAGTCTTTGAAAGTTCACACTTCCAAGTTTTGAGCAATTGATTTATGAACCTGAATGATCTAACTCCCACAGGAGAGGCTAGACCTGCAGTGTCGATCAAATTAGGTCCACACAGATCAACCAAACGTCTCAGTGTAACAACCCCAGCGACCAGAACAACTGCATCTTGAAGGGTCCTGTAATGTGTTCTACGTTGAAGCGAGTGCCATGTACCACCGTCTCCTTCAACAGCCATGACTCACAGCTTGCCCCTCCTTTATGGAACATCCCACACACAGTGAACAGTCCATGGTAAAACTTTGGGAGGTTACACAGTTTTTTAGCACTCAGGTCCATTAAAAATAATTGCTCAGAAAGACCCAAATTCCCGTCTCAGATCAATTTGGCTTTGGCAAAGGATCTCCAGACAAGGTCTGCGGCCCCAATAAGGAGTCTCTGGATAAACTGGAGTCTGGAAACGGCGCCCCTGCTGCCGAGATGAATGAGTCCCGGCCCTCCTTTCTCTTTTGGCAGAAACAGTACGCTCTGCGGGACCCAGTGACCCGGTCCCAGGAAAGTCCACCAACACTGCCTGTATCTTGGCCAGCAGTTGTGCAGGAGGGTCTACACATGATAATCTGTGCCACAGCATAGATGACACTAGGTTGTTGATCACTAGTGTACGACGATGTGTGGCAAGATCCATTTCCATTTTTTGAGACGTCCTTCAACTTTTTCTAAAACATTGTCCCAATTTTTACACACAAAAGTATCATCTCCAAGATAAACACCAAGATATTTTAAACCACCCTTGTTCCAAAATAATCCAGCAGGTAAAACAAGTTTTATGCTTAACTCATCACTGATTGTTACAGCTCCACTTTTCCCCCAGTTAATTTTAGCAGAGGACAATACACCAAAAACATTAATATTTTGTACAAGGTGTCAATATCTTCTTGTTTTTTGACAATGACAACAACATCATTGGCATAAGCAGATAACTTAAAAACTGTTTCACATTCAGCGCTTCCATTCACCTCCATCCTGCCCACCACCACCATGACGGTTCCTTCCTTCCGGTATCAAAGACATCAGATAGATTAGAAGAAGTAAAAAGTTATAATTTTTTGTCAAAGAGTTGTTACTACAAACCTTTCGACATGAAACCGAGCTCGTGCAAAAAAGTTACATCGACAATACAACGTAACATGAAGACAAAGCGGTGAAAGAAAAATGGACGAACATACACAAGACGATGAATCTCCGATTTCACTAAGTGCTCTAAGATCAAAACTGCATACACACCGAGAGGCTGTGATTGAGGACATTAAGTCTCAAATTGAAAACCTACATCTGGAGATGCAAAAGAATCGAGAAGAGATGAAAGAGGACCTGCGTGCGCTGAGAGAGGAAATCTTTCCCGAGCTGGCCGCATTACACAAAGCGCAGACCGAATCGACGAACGAGACCACAGAGATGGGGAAAGCACTGAGTGACACGATGGACGGTGGCAGCACTAGAAAAATCCCACGAGGTCATGGCCAAAGAACACAAGAAAATGCATGAAAAATGTATGGATTTGGAGAATCGCAGTCGGAGACCAAATTTAAGATTCGTTGGAGTCCCAGAGGGAGTCGAGGCGGGAAGTCCGAATCTATTAATCAAAGACCTGCTGTTGGAGATATTCGGAGGTGATGACTAGGGGGATTCCAGTAAGACAGTAGATCGAACGCACAGAACTCTCGCACCAAAACCGACGCAGGGGCAGAGGCCCCGAGCAATAATTGCTTGTTTTCATCACTTTTCTGACAAGGAAAAAATCCTGAAGCCGTCTAGAAATAAAGGCCGTCTCTACTACAAAGGATCCCCTGTGCACATCTTTCCCGACGTGAGTCCAGAGGTTGGCAAATTGCGCGCCACGTTCATTCCAGTGAAGGCCAAGCTGCGAGCCCCCTATAGTTTGTTCTACCCAGCTAAACTTGTGATCACCGTGGACGGAACAAGGTACACGTTCGAACACCCTCGAGATGCGGAGAAATTTATTGAGAAGAATATTCAAACCTGAGGGCCAAACTGTGAGTCTAGAATATCTGACAAATTGAGATGCGGTGTAGAATAATTTTCAGCAGACTCGTATAATATAAACGCATTTCTGGACTCTTATAATGATTATATTAGTCAGGTTCATCGTGAAAAAGAACTGTAACTTAATCACCTACCATGTTAAAGTGAAAGAAACACAAGAGCGTAAATAGTCTATAGAGAATTTTTTTTTCTTTATCGTAGAAAGGAGCTAAGTGGTAAGTCAGATTGTTTGCTAACCTTTTTGTTTGTATGAGGGGTAAAAAGGGATTTCTAAACTTGCTCTGTTACTTTTTATGTACCTCTCAGTTCAGGAAGAGTAAATAGAGGTATTGTTCAAATTGTTCAAGTTGTTCGAGGTTGTTAAGGAAAACGAATTGGCACTTTTTTTTCCAGCTTACTTTTCAAAATCCGTTCTTTACAGTACTCATTCAGTTTCTGACCATGGCTAAAATGAAGGTGTGATAAGGTTCAGTTTAGACAGGAAGGAAGAAGGCAGGGATCGGTTTGAGCTGGGACATTCACTTTTATTCACGTCTTCAGAAATAAACAAAAAGGTGTGCACAGAGCGCGTTCACCGTGCACAGGCACAGCCACAAACACAAACACAAACACAAACACAAACACAAACACAAACACAAACACAAACACAAACACAAACACAAACACAAACACAAACTTCGTTGCAATCTCTTCTCACAGCAGCACACGTGAGATCCCAGCTTGTCTCTCTCTCTCTCTCACACACACGCCGGCTTATATCCGGTCTCTCCACGCCAATTACTGAAATCAGACACAGGTGTTCGTCATCTGCACTTGACCTACTTACGCTCAGCTCTGCTCCGTCCTCTCTCTCCCCCGCTACAGACTCTGCAAAACCACGCCCCCCTCACCACAGAAGGTAAATGCCGTTAATAAAAATTCAGTTCAGTTTGTCTCATGGAATTGTAAATGGCTCAATGGGGCTATAAAACGGGGTAATGTACTAGCTCATCTTAGGAGACTAGGGGCAGATATTACGTTTTTACAAGAAACGCATATAAGGAACCAAGATCAGGGCCGATTAAAAGGAAAGTGGGTAGGACAAATCTTTCATTTAAATTTTAACTTTAAGTCTAGAGGTGCAGCAATACTCATAAAGAAAAACATACAATTTACTGCAACAAAAATATTTCTGACTCCAGTGGATGTTATATTATAATAGCAGGAAATCTCTACAATACACCAATATTGTTAGTTAATATATATGCTCCTAATATAGATGATGAACAATTTATATCGTCTCTTTTGAACATTTTGCCCAATCTAGATACTCATCAATTGATAATGGAGGGTGACTTTAACTTTGTATTGGACCCTTTGTTGGACAGATCTTCAAATAGAACAGTACCCCTACCTAAATCAGCCAAATTGCTACAAACGTTCACGAAAAGCCTTAAAATTATAGACCCATGGAGATTTACCTGCCCAAACCAACTAAAATATTCATTTTTCTCACCGGTTCATCACTCCTATTCTAGAATAGATTATTTTTTAATAGATTATAAACTTTTGCCAGCTGTCTCACATTGTGATTATTAAGCAATGGTTTTATCGGACCATAGCCCCTTATCTCTTCAGATATTATTTGAAACCAAATATGACACTTTTAAATGGTGATTTGATAATAGTTTATTGGCAGACTCTCTCTCCATTCAGAATTTCAGTAACTCTCCACCTCAGAAACTACTGATCGTTTAATGCGAAAGCCAGATATTATGAACATGGAGAGAGAGCAGGTAAACTCCTTGCTCGGCAAATTAAAGAGACTGCAACATCAAGACTTATAACTGGCAATTAGGAAAGAGAGTGGACAAACTACATCTGACACACAAAAGATAAATAATATTTTTTACATTTTTTATGTCAAATTATATTCCTCAGAATCTATTAACGACCCATCGTGTATGGGGTTTTTTGAAACGCTTAACATTCCACCCTTGAATATGGAAGACTAAGTTGTCTTGGAACAGCCAATAACTATTAATGAAATAAATCAAGCAATATCCAAAATGCAATGTTCGAAGTCCCCAGGTCCTGATGGTTTCACAACTGAGTTTTATGAATCTTTTAGAGGCCAAATCTCACCATTTATTAGAGGTTAGAGGCCTATTAGTGGTTTTTAATGAATCACTTGAGAAAGGCTGTTTACCACCAACATTTTATCAGGCAAATGTTTCTTTAATACATAAGATAGATAAATACCCTTTAGACCCTGCTTCTTATAGACCTATCAGTCTTCTTGATGTTGATAACAAAATACTAGCCAAGGTTTTGGCCACCCGTCTCAAAAAAGTTCTTCCATCTGTGATCTCCACGGATCAAACAGGATTTATCAGAAATCGCCTCCTATTTTTTAACATAAGAAGGTTATTCATTATTATTTACACATCAAATACCAATCCCAATCGGCCCGAAGTAATTATTTCTATGGATGCAGAAAAAGCCTTTGACAGGGTAGAGTGGGATTGCTTCTTTGCCACTCTGAAAAAATTTGGATTTGCTTCCAATTTTATTTAGTTTATTAAGTTGCTATATGCCCACCCCCAAGCTTCTATACAAGCAAACAATAATAAATCTAGTTATTTTCAATTAAGTCGAGACAGGGTTGCCCTCTTTAACCCCTGCTATTTGCTTTAGCAATAGAACCCCTAGCAATTTATATACGTGCATCTACAGCCTATAGTGGAATAATGAGAGGGGTAAAAGAACACAAAGTATCATTATATGCTGATGACCTGTTAGTTTACATCTCCAACCCCTTACAATCAGTGCCAACCATTATGTCAGTCTTGGATACATTTGGGAAAATCTCAGGATACAAGATTAACTTTTCTAAGAGTGTTATATTTCCAATCAATCCCAAGGCCCAATTTGAAACCCTTTCCTCTTTCCCTTTTAAGGTAGCAAACTCATTTAAATACCTAGGGATTATCATAACTTAATGTTTTCTACCCTTTTTAAAGAAAATATTCTGAAACTGTACGAATATACCCAACACATTTTTAAGAAGTGGTCGAATCTTTTTATTTCTTTAGCAGGTCGTATTAATATGTATTTTGCCCATATATTTATTTATTTTCCAATGTACCCCAGCTTACATTAATAAATCATTTTTTAGAAATTTGGATAGGATAGTTAACCAATTTATTTGGAATAATAAGACCCCCAGAATAAAGAAGCTATATCTACAGAGGACTAAACCGAAAGGTGGGATGGGCCTGCCTAATTTTCAGCTGTATTACTGGGCATGTATTATAAGAGTACTCTCATTTGGCATACAGGAGGGGTCGATAGAGTGGTGCGACATTGAAAATAAGTCATGCTCACCTTCCTCTTGGCCAGCTTTAATTTATTCAGCCTTATCGGCCCCCCTTCCAACTCGACTGAGGAATCCAGTGGTTTCCATCTCACTCAAAATTTGCAATCAGATAAGAAGGCATTTTAAATGGCAGGCATGCTCTATTTTAACCCCATTAACCTCAAATCACTCTTTTCCCTCTTACCAAATTGATCCAATATTTCAGACCTGGTTCAAAAAAGGGGTACGTTCCTTCCAAAATTTGTTTGTTAATAAATACTTTCCAATATAGTATAATATAATACCTAGCTCACATTTTTTTTAAATATCTACAAGCTCGCAGCTTTGTTCAAAAGAATTTTTCATCATTCCCTAAAGAACCGTCAACTTCTCAGATGGACACACTGTTCTTACAGAATCCATTTATCAAAGGAGGAATATCCATTATATACAACAAATGATCACAGTTGGAATGTGATGTTTCATTAGAGAATGTAAGAGCAGCATGGCAGGAACACCTAGGAATAGATATTGCAGACTGGCAATGGGAAGAAGCTCAAGAACGGGTTCACTCTTCTTCTTTGTGTATTAGACATGGTTTAATACAATTCAAGATCTTACATAGACTTCATATGTCCAAACTAAAGCTCTCTAGGATGTTCTCTTCTGTGGACCCATTATGCGATAGATGCAGTCAAACGCCAGAATCACTAGGACATATGTTTTGGAAGTGTCCTAAGAATCGTAGTTATTGGATTTCAGTTTTTCAATTACTGTCAAAGGTGTTGGGAAAACCACTAGACCCAGACCCAGTTATGGCTATTTTTGGTGTCAGTAGTGACTATGTGGAGCTGTCTAAAAAACACTGTATTGTGCTTGGAGTTGTCACACTCTTAGCACGTAGATTGATTTTGCTCAACTGGAAACAAAAAAATCTGCCTCACTGCTCTGGCCTGATTAGAGATGTTATGCACCACCTTCAACTTGAAAAGATTAGATTTTCTTTAAAACATAAGACTGATCATTTTTATACAGTATGGAAACCCTTTATTAATTATTTTAATAAGACAGCAATAATTGATCCTTGACCCGATTACTACTACTACTTCCTCCCCCCACCTTTTTTATTTTATATATTTATATATATATACAGCTCAATGGTTAATGTCCTTTACTTAAACTGTCTCTGAGAACAAGCAACAAATCTTTGCCAAACACAGGCCATAAAACTTTATTAAAGTCCACCGGTGTCACGGTTGTGGTGCGGGTTGAGGAAGAGGCTGAGTCAAAAAAGGTCCAATTCAAACATTTACTAAATATCCAAAAACAATAAACGGGTACAGGCAGGTTGACAGGCAGAAGGTAAATATACACAAAAACACAGTAAAATCTCCAAGAACCGACCAGGACAGACTGAACAGAAGCAAACTAAATACAAGCACAAATAAAACAACAAGGTGAAGACAGGTAACACGGATGATGAGGACGATGAACAGGTGGATAATTGAGGGAGTGAGTTCAGGTGTGGAGACAAGAAGGATTCTGGGAAGTGTACTGCAGATGAAGACAGAGTGGTGCAGACAAAGACTGTGACAGAACCTTCAAAAAGGCGCAACCTCGCACCGTAGAACATCAACATGGGCGGGGGCCCTGAAGGTTGACCAGGGCGTGGTCTAACAGAGGCAGTAAGCCTCCAGGGCGGAGCAGGCTGAGCAGGTGGCCAGGGCGGAGCAGGATGTGCAGGCGGCCAAGGCGGAGCATATTAATACGCCCTTAACCCCCTTGCTTAAAGGGTATTGCTTTGTTGCCGCATACACTGCCTTTGGTAATGTGATTAGGTACCAGGATGCTGTAAGCTGCGTGGTTAGGTAGTAGGCCTCAGCAGGCCTCCTTGACCAGGCAGCCCCCAAGCGGGCGTGTAGTTCAGGTAGTAGACTCACTGACTCACTGAACAGGCCTCCTTGAAGGTGGGTCCCAACATTGTATGGGACATATATTATGGTCACGACCAGGTAGCTAGCCTTATTAGGCCTCCTGTGGTTGGGTCCAATAGTAATGTTAAAATAGTATGGTTCCCAACAGTGTATGTTGTAGCAGAATAGACTTGCCCGATCAGGCCTCCCTGATAGGCGAGTCCCCATCAGTGGTTGGCCTTATCAGGCCACCATGTAGCTCAGTCCCCGACCTCTCTGGTCCGTGGTAGTTAGTCTCCTTCATAAGAAGACATTCAGGAGGCAGCTAAACAGGCCGCTCCGAGACTATGTCCCAGAACTGGCTGGCCACCCTGGGACTGTCACCCGGATTTAGGGCTCATAGCATCCAGTTAGGGCTCATAGCATCCAGTTGCTATCAGGTAGTAGGCCTCTTCAGGCCTCCCTGAAGGTGGGCTCCCACATATTGTGGTTGTTAGGTAGTAGGCCTCTTCAGGCCTTCCTGAAGGTGGGCTCCCACATATTGTGGTTGTCAGGTATTAGGCCTCACCAGACCCCCCTGAAGACAAAGCCCCAAGGAAAGACAGCTGGCCAGCCAGTCTGGCTTGCTATCGGATAGTCGGCCTAACCAGGCCTCCCTGAAGGTGAAGCTCCCAAATATTGTGGCTGTCAGGTAGTAGGCCTCACCAGGCCTCCCTGAAAGTGAGCTCCCACATAATGTGGTTGTCAGGTAGTAGGCCTCACCAGGCCTCCCTGAAGGACGAAGTTTCCACTTATGGTGGTTATCAGGTAGTAGGCCTCACCAGGCCTCCCTGTGAGTGGTTTCCCAGTGGTGTTGGGTTCAGGAAGCTAGTGACCACTTGATGTCAGTTTAGCTGGCCTTAACATGCTGCTCCTGAAGGTGAGCTTGCGTCTTGGCTCGACTAAAGTGTTCATTCTCTGCTTCTGGTTCCCTCCCGGAACCTCTTTTTCCTGCCTACAGCCTGGTTTGCTTACCAGGCAGACCATGTGCTCCCGTCACTGAGGGTCACTATGAGCATGCGGACTCCTGAGTCTGGTCAGATGGTCGTAGGCCTCTCGTGAGGCCTCCCAGTTAGATCAGTCCTTAGGCCTTCTCAGGCCTCCTCAGTGCTTTGAAACATAAGCACTGGGTAGATCCGTGGATCGAGCAGAGTAACTCCCCTCAAGGGTTGTAAGCGCTATGCTGAGTTATGCTCTCCGGGATACCCTGTCTCTGAGATCCGGGCCCGAGTCGTTCACTGCCAGCTTTGCAGTCCCTCGGGTTGGATGCCTTACCTAAAGGCAAGTGTCCAGAGGCTCTGTCTTTGGACAGACAGGAAGTGGCCAGACTGAAGTGGCTATGTAAGAGACACCAGGTCAGGCCGTCCTGGTGGCATTTCGGGTGGTACGTCACCGAATTGTGACTGGCTGGGGTTCCTTTGGTTTCCCTAGCCACATTCCCTAGAAGGGATCCCTTCTAATTTTAAGTTGTGGTCCTAGGCCCTTGAGCAGGCCCAGGTAGGCCTTTCATTAAACTATGTTCTCCTGTGGAACATTTAGCTTGGTCTATGACCGTAGGGAATGCTGTCACTGACAGCCCAGTGTGACCTGAGGGTGAGTGGTTCTAGTGTTTCATTGAATTGCTGGTTCTGACAGTTGTCACTGCCAATGGGAATGCACTCCCCTTAGCATGGCGGCGTGGGTATATCGTTCCCCAAAGCATCATTCGACGCAGTGCGCGTTCCCTTTCGAAAGGGAACATCTCAGGTTACGACTGTAACCTATGTTCCCTGAGAACAGGAAATGAGACACTGCATCCTACTGCCATGCCTCGGCCTGCCTACCAAACAGTCCCTTCAGACGAAAGGATATTGTCATGTTTGCAAGGTACACTTACATATATTCAGGTCGCACGTTATCATTCACATTAATGATTCATGCGCTGTCACCGGTCAACATGATTGCCGTGATTTAATAGTGATTTCAGACACCTGTCACGCCTGAGGCGTTCCCCAAAGCGTCATTAGACGCAGTGTCTCGTTCCCCGTTCTCAGGGAACATAGGTTACAGTCGTAACCTGAGACGTTTTCCGTGTCTTCCTGTTTCTTTTTCCAAAAGCTAATTTTTCATACTCGGGGGTACATTCGAAATAATTACTTTTTTGACAGGATTTACTAGAGACAAAACTGGTGTTTATGTGTCTTTAATAACTACTCCGCTCTCAAGTAACTGATTTACTTTGTCCACATGGTCTAAAAAGATCACAACAGCACTGTAGCGTATCTGGACTGTGTCAGGATGACTCATTCAATTCTACATGTGAAAATGCTTTTAACCCCTTTGACTCTTATCCGTAACTCAGGCATGGCACCACAGAGTCTGCGTTAAAATTGCCCATTGACACCTTTACGGCATGAGTGTTTACCCAAACATCAATAAAACAGAACTCGCCGAGTCTCAAAGAGATCTTATCGGCCCAACACCCCCCCTTTCTGCGGAGAAAGGAATGCCAGGCGGCCAAAAGAAAGCTCCCTCCACAACGCACACACACACATACACCCACATTCTTCCATGAAAACCTAGAAATAAGTAAATTCTGAAATGTGTACGACATATTCCTGCGTGTTTGCATGTTTCCCAGTTCATATTGGGGTATCTATGATGTTATAGTTGTGTTAATTGAACTCTAAGTGCTTATATAAAGAATCTAAGAGTATACATCGCCCTTTGTATATGCCAAACATAAACTTATTGCTACCGAATTAAACCTCTGGGTTTGCCCTAGCTAAATATATATATTAGGTTACGATAAAATGTATTTTACTATGTTTTACCATCTTTGGAGTTATTCTGACCAAATTCTGACATGGTCATAAACCATGCAAATTAGGCTATCAAAAGAGACAAAGAGATTCTTCCCGCCAAAGTTTTGTTGAATGTCATTGGCCAGTTCGCTCCAAATAGGCGTGGACCCGGTTTCCCTTTTAAGGACGAGGACCGGAGTTTATGCTTGCTTGTTGTTTGTATTCTTCGACGTCTTTTTGTTGTCTTTTTGACTTCTCTTCAGTTATTTTTCTTCTTTGTTTTCAGTTTTTAGTTAGTGTTGTTTTCGTTTTGTATTCTCCTTTGTTAATTTCTACTTGTGAGTGAAAAGAACTTAGCTTGAATCGTCTGGCAAACTTTAATGGACATTTAAACCTGCTCGCTCCGGAAGAGGAGCTCCAAAGGACCGGCCCGCACACGCCTTCTCAGCCACACAAGAGAGCTATATTTGCAAAGATTTTTTTTCCTATCAAAATCTAAATGCTGCCAAGATTGCCTGCCCTATTTAGGGTATGATATGATTTCCTTGTTGTCTCAAAGGTTAACTGTTCAGGTAATTTTGCCATTCTGTGATCCTTCCGTGATCTCATTCTCTCTCTTTCTTTATGCTTTCTCTTTCATTATTTTGTTGTATATATACATTTATTCCGTGTCACTTTAGTTCACCTGTATACATAGTTTTCCTTTATTAAACCCATTATATTCATTTATTGACTCTGTCTGCTCATATTACCATGTCCCTGAAATGTTCGATCTAAGCTACGAGCTTTACAAATTGATACTTTAAATAGTATTTTCTATAGAACAGGGAAGCTATTTTTCATGGCCAGAGAAATAATCTTCCTTGAGAGTCTATAAGGATAACTTCTCTTGAGGACTGGGGAGTATTCGATAAAAAATTAAGTCCATTAGGGGTTTTCCTTAGAATCGATCTATTCTAGACAAATTATATATTAATAACTAATTATAATTTGTTGTGATTGATTATTGATATATACAATTGATCTATTTTTGCCTATTTGTATGGATAATTGATTGTAATCAGTTGTCTTTAGTTGTCCATACAGATACATTGGCAGCGTATCCCAGTTACGGGGTAATTTAATCTATGTTCATGTATGTATCATATTCATGTTCAGTTATTACAATTATATTCCCTTTATTTGAGCTAGAGATTCGCTACAGGCACTATTCATCCTAGAAACCGATTTAACACTGTCATATCCATCTATCTCACCCACCGCTAGACCACACTCTTCAGCCGTACACCTGTTAGGCGGAGAAAGTGTAATAGCGTGTTTGGCTCTTGAGTTTGTGCAATCTAATGTGTTCACCTTCTGCAGCCATGCTGACCAGCCACGCCGGTAGCCGTCGCCTCCACCAAACAAACACAAATGAACCCCAATAAACACTGTTTCTCTAAACAACTCCTCAAAACATCAACTGAGAAACAAAGGTTTTAGGGAAAAAGGTAATTAGAAAACTCACATTCTCAGCAGCACTCACTCCCAACACGCTGAGAGAGACAGAGAGAGAGAGAGAGAGAGAGAGAGAGAGAGAGAGAGAGAGACAGAAAGGGAGAGAGAGAGGGGGAGACAGAGCGGGAGAGAGACCTTTTACAGTATTTCTGAATTGCTAAAACACATTTTTGGAATGTTTCTCTCGCTTTCTCAAAACCTTAAACACAAATCACCAAACGATTTATATCAAACAATTGCTTCAGAACTATGTTATCTTTACCCAAAACCAAACACTGTTTTTAGATAACACACACATCCATCTAATGCATAAACACTACACAGCAGTCATTACACACTACAGAGATAAATGCAAAACACTGCACTCAGGGCAGAGCAGGGGGAAAATTATATTTATTATGAAGTACTTGCACAATCCTGCACACATACAAATGTAGTTACAAACAAAATATGCAGCAGATCGATAGCAAGTGTGGCGAGCGGGGGGGGTGGATTCAGATTACGAGAGAGAGAGAGAGAGAGAGAGAGAGAGAGAGAGAGAGAGAGAGAGAGAGAAAAGCGAGAGAGACGACTACGCCACCCTGGTCGCTAAGCCAGGGAAGTATCCTACTATGGACAAACAGGTTCGAAGTTGCCCTGACACAGAGACACCGAGACGTGGATACTACAAAATACAAAAATATGCTTTATTAGACAACCATAAAATGCTGGCGTACCAGTCAGTTAAACTCACTCGTCACCACAACACACAATAAAGAATTCACGGTACTCGTGGTTACCAGAAGCAGGGCGAGCCAGTGCCAGACGTCACTAACACCCGCGATGGTAAAGGAGCACCCACACGTGCACTACACTTCACACACACTCACGTCAACCAAGACCAATCACTATGGGTTGCAGACCACACACACGGTGTCTTATCAGGACCCACCACCAAAATAGAGCAACTAGCCCACCTGCTCCGGCTCACGGTACCTGGAACACAAAGACATACAAATTACAAAGCAATAATCGTACCCACAGGTGGGTAACCAATTTATAAGACACAATGTTCAGACCAACATAAAATAACACCCATAACTAACAGAAAACACCCCGCAGTTCCCTCCTCAGTTTTGGTGACTGTGAACCGATCACTACAGACCAACCTGACTGGGCTTCACAGGCTGGTTAACATTCACAATCTCCCGTTCCTTTGAACGAGCAGGGAATCACTCATCATAAGTGAAAAGAAAAAAAAAAACATTATTCATACTACAAAAACCCCAAAATAACAAAGCAATCAAAATTAATACAAAATACAGGACAAAAAATAAATTACAAGGCCCACAATAATAAACAAACGAAAAGACAAACACACAAACGAATATACCCACACAAGGGGATAATTACACCCACTCCACTAGCAAGCAAAAATAACTCAAAACAAACAAACGACCATCAACAAAGCAAAAGTGTGCTCCCACGTGAGCGTCAGCCCTGAAGCAGGTTGATGGGGAAAAAATTAATAAACTTAATAATGAAAACAAGGCAGTAAATTTAACTAATGGGAACAAGAAAACAAAATTCAATAAAAGGAACAAGACAGCAGCAATGAGAGTCCTAAGTCACACAGCAGATTCACCTGCAAAAGCCTGAATATAAGCTAAAATATATACTTAATAAAATACACATTAAATCATCATAATATAATAACCGCACATACCAACATGTAGAAGTCGCGTCATTCATCCAGCAGCCAACAGCTGAACAAAGTTCACAATGAAGAGCTGGAAGGCACAGAAAACCCCCCATCACTACACACTACTCAAATAAATACAACTATAAGGGCCAGAAAGAAACCTACCCGCAAGCCAGGCAGCAATACACCAGCAATGCAAGATAAATATTATTCCTGCAGTGATCATTACGTTGGAATCCGACGACAATGCACATTACTAATGGTTGCAACACCTCAACACCACATGTGCTTGTCCACAATCAACGGCCGCTGCACTCACCTCCGACCAGGGTGCCAGACAAAGACGGGAGAATACGGACGCGCTCAAGAGACGGTCGCACATTAACGCCATATCCGGAGGCAACCCCAACACCTTAATATACGCCCCGGAATTAGGCGCTAACTAACGTCACGCGTCAGGGGCGGAGTCAACACACACCAAGAGGACGGCACGCAACAGTAGTACTTCACTACACAAGCAAGGTCTTGGAATCATTCTGCCTCAGCATCATGCCTCTGGGCATGGTCAGGCCACAGGACCTCATCAACGTCACAGGCTATCCTGTCCCTTGCTAAACAACGGTGAAAGAATCCTTTAGCATGCCGAATCCAACCTTGAATCACTTCCACTCCAATGTTGTCACATGCTGCATCCATTGACTGAATGAGATTTTCCTGTGCATAAGGATTTCTGTCATAGACCTTCCACCTCCATGCAGAAAAAAATTCTTCAATGGGATTAAGGAAGGGCGAGTATGGTGGGAGGCACACATTTATAAAACGTGGGTTATTTTCAAACCACTCACGAATTCTAGGACCACGGTGAAAGTTCACATTGTCCCAGATTACTACATACATGGGATGCTCTGCCTGCTCATCACCTCTCTGTTCATGTCTCAGTAGTGCTTCCTGTAGAGCATCCAGAAACATTATAAGATGGGCAGTGTTGTAAGGCCCTAAAGTCACATGGCGGTGAATAACGCCGTAGCTGCTGATGGCAGCACATATGGTCACGTTGCCACCACGCTGCCCTGGCAATTCTACAATGGCACGTTGACCAATAATATTGCGGCTTCTCCTACTCCTCTTGGTGAGATTAAAGCCAGCTTCATCCAAGAAGATGCACTCATGAGGCCTCTCCATGGAATCCAGTTGAAACATTCTCTATAGAAATTAACAAAAATAAATTTTTAAGTAACGTAAATGACACAGCATTCCAGGCTTCATGCCTCTGTATACATGTGCTGCATTACATTCAACACAGTAAATATGTACAGTAACTCAATAGTGCTGTATAATCTCTGGAAATGATTACTTGCACATATTGATATGTGCATATTGGTAGCTCTTTTACCCTTTCAGAATTTCTCTCAAATGGTACTCTGTAGGCTTGTTTGAGACTTATCAGGTTACGTTTCAGGACAAGGTCAATTGTGGAGAGAGTCAAACTGTTGATTCCTTCAAAGTTCACGTTGTCTTCCTCAACTCGCTGTTGTATTTCACGCAGATGAATGAGATTATTTTGAAGGACCATATTGACAATAATGGTCTCCTGCTGTTGTGAGAACATAGCTCTCCTTCCACCGGCATGTGGCAGTCTTTCAATTCTAGCAAATAAAACCTCTTGTTAGAATTGTACAGACAGGCCTAATGCATTGAAATGTCAGCAAATATGTACAATACATAAAATACTATTATTTTAAATACTACTATTAGTTTTACTGAAATACTGCAAGGGGCCAATTATTAGACATATGTTACAGTATTTTACTGAGATGTTCCACAACTGTACATACTGTACTGTAAGTTTGAAGGACCACAAATGATAGTACACTTACCTGTTCTCTTCTCTGAATGTCCTGACAATGGAGGCTACAGAGAACCTGCTTATATTTGGTTGAACACGTAGTCCTGCTTCCCTCATACTCATCCCATGAACCAGAACATGGTGTATGATTGTTGCTCTAATTTCATTGGAAATGATGGCTCTTGTTCCTCCTCCTCCTCCACCTCCTCCTCCTCTGCCTCCTCCTCCGTCTCTTCCTCCTCTTCTGTGTCCTCCTCCTCCTCCTTCTCTTCCTCCTCTTCTGTCTCCTCCTCCTCTTCTCTCTCCTTCTCCTCCATCTCTTCCTCCTCTTCTGTCTCCTCCTCCTACTATTCTGTCTCCTCCTCCTCTTCCTCCTTCTGTCTCCTCCTCCTTCTCTTCCTCCTCTTCTGTCTCCTCCTCTTCTGTCTCCTCCTCCTCCTCCATCTCTTCCTCCTTCTCCTCTGTCTCATTGTCCTCATCCTCTTCCACTTCCTCGTCCTCTCCTGCCCTCCATCGTGAAAATCACTCATGCCATTTGGATTTGACATAGCTTTATATCCTGATAACTGATTAGGTGCAACACATTACTGATTTGAAACAGGTGTGTTCAATTTTGAGTGCTTGTGTGTTACCGATGACAACAGTGTGTTGCTTGTGTTTCACTTTTGGGGGCTGAAGTTGCTATTCTGAGTTGAAGTGCACCACAATGCTACATGTGCTTTGTGAATGACAATGTGTTTACAGTTTTGCACAAAGAGTGATTGCAATTTGCTAGTTGTGTCTAACCACATGAGAAGTGTTTAAAGTTCTGCAAACTGTGTGATTCAATCAATAAAGTGGTTTGTACACTTGCAACTTTGGTTTTGCAAATGGATTTTAATGTTTTAGCAATTCAAAAATACTGTAACAACTTTAATTACAAAAATTTAAAAACAATCTTCAATTATTTAGCCAACAAAGAAAAGACATAAATAACAACCATCCATAAACCTTTTTACAAGCATTATCATCATATAATATTATACATAGATTTGTAAACCACCATTGCAGTCAACATCGCAAATACAGTTATTTATAGCCCACTTGAACTTGAAGTCTTCAATATTCTCATTCAGTCAATAGTATTCAAATTCTATTCTTAACCTTGACTTCATCAAACCCTCATAAATCAGTACCACATCAGTTTGTCCCATACCACCTATTTTACTTTTACGAGAGAGCCAAACAGCTTTGCTTGTCCGAAAATAAAATTGAGTAGATGATAGATCTCCCTCTTGCTACGTTTATATTTAGGTTCATAGATATACAACTCAAGAGAGAGAGAGAGAGAGAGAGAGAGAGATGGAGACAGACAGAGAGATAGAGAGAGAGAGACAGAGAGAGAGGGAGAGGGAGGGAGACAGAGAGAGAGGGAGGGAGAGGGGGAGGGAGGGAGAGAGAGAGAGGGAGGGAGACAGAGAGAGAGGGAGGGAGAGAGGGAGGGAGGGAGAGAGGGAGGAGAGAGGGAGGGAGGGAGGGAGAGGGAGGGAGAGAGGGAGGGAGAGAGGGAGAGAGAGGGAGGGAGGGAGAGAGGTAAGAGGCGTGTCTGTGTGTCATTACCTGATCCGCTCCAGCTGCCCATCATCACTTCACCAGCTGCAGTCGATCTCACCATGCTACTTATACTCACCACTGTTCTCTCATCTTTGTCAGATCGTTGTTTGATGTTTCCCTGTCTGGTCTTCTGGTTCGTGTTCCTGCCTGGTGTTTCTGTTTGTCGTCTTCATTGTGGATTTTGTCGTCTCACTGTCTGTCAGCACGTCACCGGATTTGACCATCGAGGTCCCTGCGTCACCACTCCACCACCCGACTTACTGTTCTGGACTTTGTGACTTTCTGATTCTTGTTTACTCGCGTTTGCTTCCTGTCGTCAGTAACCATGACAAAAACCTAAATTCCCAAATAGTCTTTCAAGCAACATAAATAATGGAGCCAATCTAGAACACTCAGTGAAAACATGAAAAACAGATTCTGGTAAAGAACAAACAAAAAAAACAGTAGTAAATTCAAATTAAATTTAGAAACATGAGAATTAATAGGTAGTGCACAATGTAATAACCTCCACTGTAGGTCTCCAGATCGTTTAGGCAGTGACCCTTATAAAAAAGCCTCCATGAAGGAGAAAGAGCTGCAGGAACTGTTAAAAAATCTCTCCATTTTGTATCATCCATGTCCTTCATTTTCTCAAAGTAATCTACTTTAACACATAACTGATATAGGTCTCTTTTTTCCTACCAGCTGAAAATCAAGCTCTTGTAGCCTGTTAAATGTGAGCAGCTTTCCTACATGATTATCTTCAAAACCTACCTTGGGAGAAATAAATAACTTAGAAAACAAAACTTCAGAAGGACCTCCAGACAGAAAACTGTTAACAAACAGGAGGAGTGTGGAGGGAAAAGCCGCTTTCAACCCACCAATGAGCCTCTCCATCGTCCTGACTGATTTAATACCAGCCTGATTAGCAATCTCTATAATTGGCCTCCATTTTTCAGACAATGTATCAATCAGATCTGAAACTTTTGTCAGTCTTTTCTCCCAAAATTTTTTAACAATTATATTAGATGTACAAATGTTTTCACCCAATATTGAGTTGTAAAACAGTGGTTCTTCAAGGCCAAAATGATCATTTCCATTTCCAATCAATCTAAAACCTGTCCAGGAGTTTAACACAGAAGTATAAAATTTTACATCAGCTGAAAACGTTCCACCCTAAGAAGACATTAAAAACAAATGCCTATCAAAACAAAACCCACCAAAAGTTCTGAGCAGCGCCAGACCAAACGATACCCATGGCCTAAAATCCACAGGGTAGAGTAGGCTCTGAACCGTCTTTAACCTCATAGCTTTGACCATAGCTGCCAAATCAATCAACCCTTGACCCCCTTCATTGACTGGCAAAAGCAGAATTGCAGGGGGAAGCCAATGGTAACTATCCCAGAAAAATTCAACAAAAGTCTTCTGCAGACGTTGCAACAAAAATTTTGGTGGGTCAAGCACATTTAAGCGATGCCACATCATGGAAGCTGCTAAGTTGTTAATAATGAGCACTCTTCCTTTATATGACAGTTGAGTTAGTATCCATCTCCATCTTTGTAAACGCTCAGAAACTTTCTCAAACATTCCATCCCAGTTTTTCTGTATATATTGGTCAGTCCCAAGGAAAATTCACAGCACTTTAAACCCCTCTAGACTCCAGGAACAGTTCTGAGGAAGTACTGGAGGGCCTCCATTCTCCCATTCACCCAGTAAAAAGGAAGCACACTTTTGCCAATTAATTCGAGATGAGGAAGCTTTCTGATAAACCTCCAAAGATTCTCTCAAAGTCCTGACATCCTGAGCAGATCTAATAAAAACAGTGACATCATCAGCGTAGCCACTAAGCTTAACAGTTTTCAGGTCTGAAGCAGACGGACAAACTGTTGATATGCCACCCAACTTGTTTCTCAGTGCGACCAAAAAAGGTTGAATTGCATACAGGATTCCTGAAAGACCACACCCCTTATGCCTTATGCCTCTACTTACTCTGAAAGGTCTTGTAAGGGTACCATTAATTTTCAGCATGCTGTAGGTGTCAATATACAACAGTTTAATATAGGCAATAATAGATGGACCAAAACCAAAAGCCTCAAGGCACTTAACTAGGAAACCATGATCGACCCGATCAAATGCCTTCTCCTGGTCCAAAGACACAAAACCAATGTCAAAATTTTGTATCTTTGCAAAAGAAATCAGGTCTCGAATCAAAAAAAGATTATCGAAAATAGTCCTTCCTGGAATGCAGTATGACTGATCTGGATGAATCACTGAGGAAATATACAATTTAACTCTGTTCGTTAAAGACTTTGAAAATATCTTATAGTCTACTCTGAGTAAGGAGACGGGAGGCCAGCATCTAATGTCTTCAAGATCCCCCTTTTCAGGTAATAGTGTGACCACAGCTCTTCATAGACTCAAAGGAAGTGTCCCTCTTTTAAAACTCTCCATGAAAACAGCAAACAAATCCTTTCCGATGACTGGCCAAAAATGTTTATAAAACTCTGCATTAAGTCCATCCAATCCCGGAGCTTTGCCAGAAGACAAGTCTTTAACAGCAACAGATAGTTAATCAGAAGTCAATAGTTTATCAAGCTTGGTTTTCTCTCCTTCCGAAAGCTGACGTAAATCCTTAAAGAGAAGTTCAGCCATCTCTTCATCGCAAGGTTCAGCTCTGTAGAGATCCTCATAAAAAGATAGTGCATAAGAAATAATCAAATGACCATCAGTAACTTTCCTCCCCTCTGGAAGTTTCAAACAGCCTAAAATCTTCTTATCAGGAGATCAGGAGATCCACAGTCTTCTTCTCTATGTTAAAAAAGAACGAAGTAGGAGAGTCCATGCTATTGAATGATGAAAATCTTGCACGGATCAGCGTCTCCTGGGCTCTTTCCTCCAGTAAATTCTGCAAAAGAAATGTATTCTATTTCAAGGACTCAGTGTCACTGTCCCCTTCAAAATTAAGTGAAAGTATTTCCTGTTCAAGCTGTTCAATCTTCTTGTCCAGAAAACTTTTGTTGTAAGCAGAGTAACTCTAGCAAAACAATTTAATTTGAGTTTTGCCAATATCCCAACACTGGCTCAGGGACTTATACTGTGTTTTACAAAATTCTTACACGTGGTCTCTGCAGTAAAGAAATTAATAGATAAAAAATGGTGATCAGACAAAGCAGTAAGAAATATACAGCTATAATAGAAATGATCTCTTTTGCTTTTTTGTACATAGATCCTGTCCAACCTAGCCCCAGATACCATATTAGAATTTACTTTCAACCAGGTGTATTGCCTAATCTGAGGAAATGATTCTCTCCAAACGTCTACAAGATTGTGGTAAGCAATTAAAGACAGAAGCACGTCTGCAGATTGACTGTGGGGATCTTCATGATTCCTATCTAAAATATGACTTAAATTGCAGTTAAAATCTCCTGGCAGAACAATGGTCCTATCATGAGAGATGTCACTTAGAGCAGTTTTAAGTTTTTTTAAAAATGTGCACATTCTGACCCAATATTGGGTGTATATACATTGACAAAAGAACAATTATTACCCTGAACAGTTACATCAACTCTCAGTAAATGACCAGAAATGAGTTCAAACACTCTAACAGGTTGCTCTTTATATTCAGGTGTCAGCAGTATAGCCACCACTGCACTGACACTAGAGCCATGACTCAAAATAGCCTGACCCTTCCATTCACTCTGCCACTGTATCTGATTGTTCTCATCTGTGTGCGTTTCCTGCAGAAACACCACACTAGCGCTTTTCATCATTATATAATCAAAAAGACTAGCCCTTTTCATAGCATCACGACACCCATTAACGTTCAATGAACTAATCCTCAAAGGTGCCATGAAAATGAGAAAAACACACAATACAACTAATCGACAAGAGTTTTTGATAGCCAAAACATATTCATTTTTTACCTTGTAAGTTCAAAGAACTTCTAACATTGCTAAAAAGCTTCTTAAGACGGTACCGTTTGGGTTTGTCAAGCTCTTCCAAGGAAGCTTTTCTCATCGCAAAGGTACCAGACAACAAAAACAATTTTGCGTCTGGAAAATAAAACTCAATTTTCGGTTTACGGTGTCCTTTCGTTGTATCCAAAAAGTGATTAATCTGTTGAAGAGAGTAAAATTTTGTCTTACCTCCAGAGACGAACTCCGAATCCTCCGCGTCATTTCCCATTATCTCTGTATAGTCATGTTCGTTGTCAGAGTCATCCATTAAATCCACAGATTCTTGAGATAAGGAGTAATCTTTACTCGATTTTAATGAATCATCAGTAACGTTAATTGTATCGTTCTCAATTCCATCAGGCTTCGTATGTTTTCCTTCAAAATTCAAATCATTTTCAGACATTGCCTGCAAACACACCTGTCCCAGGCTCGTCTCTGCCTGCGTTACAGCTGGAACATGACTCGGGCTGGTCTCCTCCTCAACAGCCTCCGCCAGGCAATCTCCAGAGGCCTCCAGCACCAGTCTCCCCTCGGGCAAGTCACCGAGCGCAGAAATCGCTCCGTCCGGCTGCGGTTCTGACGCCACAGCGGTCGCACCGAACTTCCGCGCCGGCCGCCCTCTTGCTGTTCTCCGCACCTGCAGCCGGAGCTGGCCTGTCTCGCCTCGGGCAAGTTTGTCTGACATGTCCAAATTCACCACAAACAAAGCATTTCATCGATTCTGAACTAATAAAAACAGTGTTATCTTTGCCATCGATGCTTAATTTCACTGACAGATTTAATGGATCACTATGAGAGTTTAAAATCATTAAAACCTGACGCCGGAAAGACATCACATGTCTAATCTCGGGGTTTTTACATCCAAGAGGGATCATTTTAATAGTACTCACTAGTTTACCATACCTCTGAAGTATTTGTTCTAATTTTTCGTTTTTAACAAACGGCGGTATGTTTGACAAAATAACTTTCTTGGCCGGGCTTGACAAAGGCAATACAGGCACAAAAATGTCCTTTATTACCAAACCAGTTTCAACCAATTCGTCCACCATTTTGCTTTCACTGAGGAAGAACACAATGGCTTTATTCATACGGGAGGCAGATTTGATATTTCCACCACTGATCGCCGCACTCACGGCTATCAGGCAATCCTCCACTGACACCGCGGCCTCAGGCATGCATTTACAACCATGTTTGATGGTTAACCATGAGAGATTCCCCGATTCCGACCCCATGATCCCCACTCTCTGACCGAAGTCAGGGGAAAGCTAAACTAAACCTATTATCTGTAACTAGAAAAAAAAAAGGAAAAGAAATCTCACTCAACCAGAGAGACACTTTCACTCCCGACAACCAGCTCCTTCCACACTCACTCACCATGCGCACAGAGAGAGAGAGAGAATTTTAATTTTAACAAAACGCCTCGGTTACGACTGTAACCTCGGTTCCCTGAAGAGGGAACGAGACGTTGCGTCGAATTGACGCTAAGGGAACGCTTTGCGTGATGATGTATTGAAGCACATGTAAAATCAGTCCAATGGTGTGACGGAACGTCAGAGGCGGGTGACGTCATGAACCAGGAAACTATAAAACCTGCCCAAAACAAAGCGGCGTCAGCTTCGTAAGGTCTGAGCAAGTAGCTTACAGGCACGTAGGAGATATGGCAGGTGACGCAACGTCTCGTTCCCTCTTCAGGGAACCGAGGTTACAGTCGTAACCGAGGCGTTCCCTTTCAAGGGAACTCGCGTTGCGTCGAATTGACGCTAAGGGAACGTCTATACCAACGCCACCATAGCGAGAAGTGCCTGTCCAGTGTGAAATCAAGGCGAGCAGCACTAGGACGAGAGCACTCGGGACCCTGGTGTAGAGTCCAAGTCCAGAGAATAGAACCTGACGAATGTGTGAGGTGAGGACCAGCCTGCCGCATCACAGACGTCTTGAAGAGGTACTCCAGACAATAAGGCCTTAGAAGCCGCCATACTCCTAGTTGAGTGAGACCGCACCAACATGGGTGATGGTAGTCCGGTCGACTCATAAGCAAGTGAGATAGTCTCGACCACCCACTTGCTCATTCTTTGCTTAGATGCTGGTGACCCCTTATAAGGGGGTCCAAAACAGACAAAGAGTTGTTCGGATTTACGCCACAGGGCAGCTCTGTGGACGTAAGCATCTAACGCCCTAACCGGGCACAGCAAATTGTGCTTTACCTGGTCCGCATCCTGGAAGGGAGGAGGACAGAAGGCCTGCAGCACTATAGATCGGGCCACATTAGTGGGGACCTTGGGAACATAACCCGGCCTAGGATGAAGGAATGCTTTAACCATGCCGGGCGCAAATTCCAAGCACGAGGGTGCAACCGACAGAGCCTGGAGATCTCCTATTCTCTTCAAAGATGAGATATCGAGGAGGAACAGCGTTTTTAAAGTAAGAAACCTGGCTGGAACCTCTTCCAAGGGCTCAAAGGGAGCCTGGGAAAGACCTTGGAGGACGATAGCCAGGTCCCAGGTCGGGACCCTTGTGCGTGCAGCAGGCCTCAGCCTCAACGTGCCACGGAGGAAACGAGATACTAAGGGGTCTTTACCCACAGACATTCCACCCAAAGGGATGTGGTAAGCACCTATGGCCGCCACATAAACCTTCAACGTGGACGGGGATAGACCTGCAGTGAACCGCTCCTGCAGAATCTCCAGCACTGTACCAACCGGGCAGTTAACTGGGTTTAGCTGACGGCCACTACACCATGAAGCGAAAACCTTCCACTTCAGGGCATAAAGTTTCCTCGTGGAGGGAGCTCTGGATTGTAGAATGGTCTCCACAACCTCGGTTGAGAGACCTGACTCTATGAGCTGGGCCCCCTCAGAGGCCAAGCCCACAGGTTCCACAGTTCGGGACGAGGATGAAATATCGAGCCCTCTGCTTGAGACAGTAGATCTCTTCTGACGGGGAGCTCCAGAGGAGGCCCGTTGAGAAGAGACACTAGATCCGCAAACCATACTCTGCCCGGCCACCGCGGGGCTATAAGAAGCAGGCGCAGATGGTCCCTGCGAACTCTCTCCAGAACTCCCGGGAGCAGAGCAATCGGGGGAAATGCATACAGACGTAGCCTCGGCCACGTCTGTACCATCGCATCCAGTCCGAGAGGAGCTGGATGCGTGAGGGAGAACCAGAGTGGACAGTGAGACGTCTCTCGAGACGCAAACAAATCCACTTGTGCTTGGCCGAACTCCCTCCATATCAACTCCACCACCTCGGGGTGGAGCCTCCATTCCCCGGGCCTCGGCCCCTGTCTCGACAGGATGTCTGCTCCTATGTTCTGGGCCCCCGGGATGTAAGCTGCTCTGAGTGATAGCAACTTGCCCTGGGACCACAAGAGGATCTGGTGCGCTAGTTTGCATAGTGGGCGTGAACGCAAACCCCCTTGATGATTTATATAGGCAACCACCGACGTATTGTCTGTGCGGACTAACACATGGTGGCCCCTGAGATCTGGGAGGAAGTTCTTGAGAGCAAGAAACACGGCCATCATCTCCAGGCGATTGATATGCCAAGAGAGATGATGGTCCCCCCACAGACCCTGAGCCGAGCGTCCCTCCAGGATCGCTCCCCAGCCCGTGAGGGAGGCATCTGTCGTTAGCATCCTGCGATGACAAGAAGCTCCCAACACGGGGCCCTGGGACAGGAACCAAGGTTTCTTCCACGTAACCAAGGCACGTAGGCAACGCCGCGTAACCTTGATCATGCGAAAGGGGTTGCCCCTCGGGGAAAACCCTTTGGTCCTGAGCCACCACTGCAAGGGTCTCATGTACAGCAGGCCAAAAGTTATCACGTTGGACGCTGCTGCCATCAAACCCAACAGTCTCTGAAACTGTTTCACAGTGAGTGACTGGCCTAGCTTTATCCTCTTTACGGCTGACAGAATGGACTCTATGCGTGCCGGAGACAGGCGCGCCCGCATCGACATAGAATCCCATACTACCCCTAGATAAGTGGTTCTCTGTAATGGAGAAAGCACACTCTTCTTGGCGTTTAGCCGTAACCCCAGCTCTCTCATGTGGGCGAGGACGACATCTCGATGCCGAATCGCCAACTGGTGCGACTGAGCTAAAATCAACCAATCGTCGATGTAGTTCAGTATGCGAATACCCTGCAGACGCAGTGGCGCCAGAGCTGCATCTACGCATTTCGTGAAAGTGCGGGGTGATAGTGCTAGGCCAAATGGAAGAACTCGATATTGGTATGCTTTGCCCCCGAAAGCAAACCTCAGGAACTTCCTGTGATATGGAAGGATGGAAATATGGAAGTATGCGTCCTTGAGATCTATCGTGACAAACCAGTCCTCGGATCTGATCTGTGGCACGATTTGTCTCAAAGTCAACATTTTGAATTTCAGCTGCATGACTGACTCGTTCAGAACTCTTAGATCCAAAATGGGACGCAACCCCCCGTCCTTCTTCGGAACGATGAAGTATCGGCTGTAAAACCCGGTGTCCCTGCTGGAGGGAGGTACATATTCTATGGACCCCTTGTCCAACAGGTTCTTTACTTCTTGTTCCATTACCAGAACCTGCTCGGGGCCCACCACGGTGGGAAGGACCCCCATAAACCTGGGCGGGCGAGACCCAAACTGTATTTGATAGCCCTTTCCTATGGTCTGCAGGACCCAACGAGAAATATTTGGCAGTAGCTTCCACGCTACCAAAAATTCTACTAGAGGTACCAGCCTCTCGAGACTGGCTTCTGGATTTAGTTGTTGTTGAACAATCAGCCCGTCGCCCTGTAACGGCGAACCGGCAGGGAACGACTGAACTGACTGCTCTAGGACCCTCCTCGGAGGGGGCGGGCATCCCAGGGCCACTACGTTTCCGGGTGGCATCTGAGATATGTGCTCGCTGGAGACCGCTGCGCCCTGTAACACACGAGGTGGCAGGGTTAGCATAACGGTCCCCTGAGGGCACCGAAGAGAGACGGGCACCGTGTAATGAGGTGTTAACCGCTCTACTCCGGGGGGGAACTGCCCTCGATGGCCTGCGCACTCGGACGTCAGGACCTTTTCTTTGCAGCCTTCTTTGAAATAATGACGGTCCTCAGATCCGTCTTACCCCTACAAGGCTGCTGCTGAGCGCGCCCCCCGTGTCCCCAGTCTTTTTGTGGGGGAGCACGGGAGGCCACGCTCTGCTTTTGAGTGGCACGGTGTGAGGAGCTGGCTTTAGATGTTTGGGGCTGCTCCCGCTCAGCAGCCCCGGAGACATGAGTTCGGCGAGGGAGAAGCTTTTGAAAAGCAGCCGCTTGTTTGGCTGACTCCTGGAACCTCTCGACGACCGAATTTACTGCGTCGCCGAAGAGGCCAGAAGAAGAGATGGGAGCATCCATTAAAAAATGTTTATCTTTTTCTTTAATGTTGCTTAAATTCAGCCAGAGATGCCTCTCAGTGGCCACCAGGGCTGCCATAGACCGGCCGATAGATTTAGCCGTCTCCTTAGCGGCCCTGAGAGACAAATCTGTGGCCCGACGCAGTTCGCAAACAGCGTTCGGGCCAATACCCCCGCCTTCATCTAAGTCTCCTAACACCTCAGCTTGGTAAGCCTGCAGCAAAGACATGGTATGTAAACATGCTGCAGCCTGACCAGCCGCTGAATAAGCTTTACCCACCAGATTTGATGTTAATTTAACTGGTTTGGTGGGTAACACCGGGGCCTTAAGGGAAGATGCAGATTCGGGAGAGAGATAGCTCGCGAGCGTCTCTTCAACCCTTGGCATCTCCCCATAACCGCTCTTTATATTGGGATATAGAAGAATAGTGAGATGTTTGTGCACTGTAAACTCTATATGATGCTGGTTTTCCCCACGATCTCGACACCTCGGTGTGGAGATCGGGAAAAAACGGCAGACCCCGGCGTTGAGGTTGTGCGCGAGAGGGCAGGAAGCGTTCGTCCAGTTTACTTTTTGAACGAACGTCCTGCTTATCTGACGGCCAATCTATATTTAATCTTTCGACCGCTCTCGTCACAACCTCAATCAGCTCCTCAAACGCGTGAGATTGAGGTGGCGAATCCTCAACATCACGTGAGTCAACACTAACAACATCTAGTTCCTCGGAACTAGATAGTTGTAGTGTTGGTGCCTGTATCAGGGCGGAAGAAACCGCAGCGCGTGCTTCCGAACCCTGATACAATGCACTAGATCTGTCAGGTGAAGGCAGAGATAAGGCCGGGCCCGTCTCTAACCCCGCTGACAGATCCATTTGCGAACCCCAAGTCTGAAGCCTTCGCAGTGCCTCAGCAGCTGCGGGACCTGAGCCTTGGGGAACGCGAGCCTGGGCGTCCTCGCTAAAGAACGCCAGGCGGGATCGGAGCGTTCGTAATGGAAGCACTTCACAGTGCTCACAGCCAGCGCCCTCGAGCGCTGACCGTGCATGCTCCTCTCCCAAACAATCAACACAAAGAACGTGCGTGTCCCCACCCGTTAAATAACGAGGGCAGGGATGCACACACGCTCTGAACTGTTGCTTGCTCGCCATGCTGAATAATATATATATATATAACAGACAACACAAAATATAACAGACAGTTTCACATATAGCGCTTGTGAAGACACAGAAGCTGACGCCGCTTTGTTTTGGGCAGGTTTTATAGTTTCCTGGTTCATGACGTCACCCGCCTCTGACGTTCCGTCACACCATTGGACTGATTTTACATGTGCTTCAATACATCATCACGCAAAGCGTTCCCTTAGCGTCAATTCGACGCAACGCGAGTTCCCTTGAAAGGGAACATTAATTTTACAATTCTTATACATTACAACACAACTTCAATATAAATATAACCACAACAATACACATCACATTTGGTGATACTTATTGTAACACCCAAGAAAAAAATAAGTTCATCTACAACAAAACAAACTGCATCATTATAACACCACTGATTTGAACAAAACGTCAAGTCCTTCATCATCTTATAAAATTTTAAATCAATCCACACTCTTGATTTTGTCCTGTTTTTTAAAATAGACACAGCTTCGCATCCTTCTGACCCTTCAATTTTGTTCTTCCTGCTTAAATAAATTGCCATTTTTGCTTCACCTATAATGAAGTTTAAAAGTTGACATTTTATTCTATTTTTTGCTACATACCGATAACCAAGAATAAAATTCTGAACAGTAAAACCTTCATTTAACTTGTTAAACAACATTTTAAGAAAATCAAAAAAAGAACCCAACCTTGAACACTCCATAAAACAATGAAAAATTGTCTCCCTTTTTTTTACAAAAAGGACACCCATTAGACACATTAGGATTAATAACACTTATAAATGCATTGACAGCAACTGCCCCGTGTTAAATCCTCCATTGAAGATCCCCCACTCTTTTTCCCAAAGGAGGTTTATAAAACACTCTCCACACAGGCTTTATACTCTGATCCAAACCAAATTTCCCACTCCAAACAGTGTCTACTCTTCCATTTAACACTTTCTTATTTAAAACTTTAACACAGTTACGATACAATTTCTTACAGTCAGCCTCATGAATACTTAAATCTTAGGTTCCAGGTTCTAAACCAGGTTCTCCAGCATCCCCCCATTAGCTCCTTTAAGATCAGGAATAAAGAAAACGTCTCGGGTTATGACTATAACCCTTGTTCCCTGAGAAGGGAACGAGACACTGCGTCGAGATCGACACTTTGGGGACGCTCCCTAAGCGTGCGCCTCTGAAGTATGAATAAAACTAATCCAATCCTGATTGGTGTTGCGTCGTGACGTAACATGTGACGGCATACCCGGAAGTATAAAAGTGACGCTGTCACAACACACACTAGCCTCGCGATGAAGCAAGACGCTCAAAGGCCTCGAGGGGCGTGGCAGAACGACGCAGTGTCTCGTTCCCTTCTCAGGGAACAAGGGTTATAGTCATAACCCGAGACGTTCCCTTTCGAGGGAACTCAACACTGCGTCGAGATCGACACTTTGGGGAACGAGTGCCCACTAGGCCACGCACCGAATAGGCCTGTCCCGGAGTGAAACTGTCTAGGCACTCAGCAAGGACTGAGCACGTGTGCGCCAGGCGTACTTGGAAGGTGGAGACTGTAGAACCTGATAAAAGTATGCGGAGTAGCCCAACCGGCTGCCTCGCAGATCTCCTGTAGAGGTACTCCCGAAAGAAGGGCCCTAGAAGAAGCCATGCTTCTAGTTGAGTGGGCCCTGACGGCTAAAGGTGAAGGCAAACCGCGCACCTTGTAAGCCGCAGTAATAGCCTGGACTATCCAATTACTAATAGTCTGCTTAGATGCCGGGAGCCCCTTTTTAGGTGACCCAAAACATACTAATAACTGGTCCGACCTTCTCCAAGAAGAGGACCTCTCAAGGTACACGCTCAAAGCTCTGACGGGGCAGAGCAAATGAAGCTTCTCTTCTTCTGCCGACACATGAGGTGGAGGATGGAATGCCTGAAGGACTACAGACCGAGCCGTGTTCGAAGGAACCTTAGGCACGTAGCCCGGACTCGGGTGCAGAAAGGCCTTTACTCTGCCAGGGGCAAACTCCAAGCAAGCTGGTGTTACTGCCAGGGCTTGGAGATCTCCCACCCTCTTAAGTGAGGTAATGGCCAAGAGAAAAACCATTTTCTGCGTTAAATCCCTAGGCGAAGCCGACTCTAGAGGTTCGAAAGGGGCCAGGGATAACCCTTCCAGAACTATAGCCAGGTCCCAAGCAGGAACCCTAGACCTGGTTGCCGGCCTCATCCTCCAAGTACCGCGGAGAAACCGAATGACCAACTGGTGCCTCCCCAGAGGCCCATCACTTAACGGGGCGTGGAAAGCTGCAATGGCTGCCACGTACACCTTAAGCGTGGAAGGGGAGAGACCCGCAGAGAACCGATCTTGAAGAAATTCCAGAACTGAAGCCACCGGGCAGTTTACTGGATCCAACTCATGTTCTGTACACCAAGTGGCAAAAACATTCCACTTGAGGCCATACAATCTCCTAGTAGACGGAGCTCTGGAGCTAAGTATAGTTTCGACCACTCCAGCTGATAGACCAGCATTCAGGTACTGAACCCCCTCAGAGGCCAGACCCACAATTTCCACAGCTCTGGCTGAGGGTGGAGAATTGTGCCCCCCGCCTGAGACAACAGATCCCTCCTCAGAGGAATCTGCCATGGCGGAGCTATCAGGAGTGATACTATGTCCGAAAACCACACCCGGGTCGGCCACATTGGGGCAACCAGCAGAAGACTGATGCCCTCTTGACGGACCCTCTCCAGGACTCCCGGGAGCAGAGCGATCGGGGGAAAAGCGTACAGGCGAAGCCTCGGCCAGGCCTGTACCATGGCATCCAACCCCAGCGGGGCTGGAAGTGAGAGGGAGAACCAAAGTGGACAGTGGGACGTCTCTCGAGACGCAAACAGATCCACTTCCATTGGTCCAAACCTCTCCCATATCAACTTCACCACGTCTGGATGAAGTCTCCATTCCCCGGGCCTCAGCCCCTGCCTCGACAGGATGTCTGCTCCCTGATTCTGAACCCCCGGAATATACATTGCCTTGATGGACAGTATTTTCCCCTGGGACCAAAGAATAATTTGATGCGCCAGTCTGCACAGAGGGCGCGATCTGAGTCCCCCTTGTCGGTTCAGATAGGCTACCACCGACGTATTGTCGGATCGTACTAAGACATGGTAACCCTTGATGTCTGGGAGGAAGCTCCTCAAAGCCCTGAACACAGCCATCATCTCTAGGCAGTTTATATGCCAAGAACGATGATGGTCCTGCCACAGACCCCTGGTAAAGCGGCCGTCCATGACCGCGCCCCAGCCCGTGAGGGAAGCGTCTGTCGAAACGGATTTCCGGCGACATGACACTCCCAACACCGGCCCTTGGGATAGGAACCCAGGTTTCTTCCATATTTGCAGAGAACGAAGGCATCTGCGCGTTACTCTGATTAAACGAAACGGATTCCCCTTGGGAGAAAACCCCTTGGTTTTCAACCACCACTGAAGGGGCCTCATGTGCAGAAGGCCCAAAGGAATAACGTTGGATGCCGCTGCCATGAGACCCAGCATTCTTTGAAATTGCTTTACAGTGATGGCCTGGCCCAGCCTTAACCCAGATACCATCGCCAGAATTGACTCGACACGTGCGGGAGACATTCGTGCCTGCATCGTAATCGAGCTCCACACGATTCCCAAAAATATCGTGGACTGGGATGGTTCTAGCACACTCTTTTTTACATTGAGTCTCAACCCTAATTTCTGAATGTGGCCAAGGACGACATCTCGATGCCGAACTGCCATTTCTCGAGACTGGGCCAGAATGAGCCAGTCGTCGAGATAATTCAATATACGGATGCCTTGAAGTCTCAGTGGAGCAAGGGCTACATCCATACACTTGGTGAATGTGCGGGGAGAGAGTGCTAGGCCGAACGGAAGGACCCGATATTGGTAAGCTTCGCCCCCGAAAGCGAACCTCAGGTATCTCCTGTGACATGGAAGGATGGAGATGTGAAAATAGGCGTCTTTTAGATCTATCGTGACAAACCAGTCCTCGGATCTGATTTGCCTCACGATTGCAGGAATGGTTAACATTTTGAACCTGAACCTCCTCAGAGATCGGTTCAAAACCCTGAGATCTAGAATTGGCCTTAACCCCCCATCCTTCTTTGGAACTATAAAGTACCGGCTGTAAAACCCGGACTCCCTGTCTAAAGGATGAACACGTTCTATGGCTTCCTTTAGCAGCAAAGTCTGCACTTCCTGTTCCATCACCTGAGCCTGCTCTGGAAGTACTGCAGTTTGCACCACCCCAGAAAACTTGGGGGGGCGGCACGCAAACTGCAGTCTGTATCCTGATTTTATTATATGCAGGACCCATGCAGATATGTTGGGAAGATGATACCATGCCTCTACAAAATCTACTAGGGGTACCAGCCTCTCGAGACTGGCCTCTGGTGTTCTTTGAGCATCTTTCTCGACTGCCTGAAGCGGAATACCGGCAGGCTGTAGTCGATGCGGTTCTTTTAACCATAACTGATGCTTTACTAGATAATTTTCGCTGGAAAGAGATGCGGCCCGAAGCGTCGTTGACGGCGGGCAACCTACATCGTTTCCTAGAGGGCTCCGCTGCGAGAACAACCTCGGTTGTCCTGCAGTGGAGGGGACCGCCCTCAGAGGTCCTACCATTCCGGTCAGGACCTCTTTCCCGAAGTCCTCCTAGCCTGAATGACTTCCCTCAGGTCACCCCTCTGGCTGGAGGACTTCGATTTTTGAGAGCGCTTCCTCTGTTGCCAGGCTCCAGGAGGAGGGGCTCTAGAGGAAACGCTCTCTTTCTGCTCTGCCCGGTGAGAATAGCTGGTTGCTGGCTGGGGCTGATCGCTCGGCCCCACCCTACTCGACTTGGACTTTGCCTTACGGGGGAGGTACTGCTGGAACGCCGCAGATTGCTTCTTCGCCTCCTGAAACCTGTCGACGACCGAAGTAACGGCGTCGCCAAACAGGCCAGAAGGCGAGAGCGGCGCATCCAGCAGAAAAGCCCTATCCTTGTCTTTTATGCCAGATAGGTTCAGCCACAGATGCCTCTCCGTAGCCACCATAGCTGCCATAGAGCGGCCAATGGCACGGGCCGTCTCTTTTGTGGCCCGGAGAGACAAATCTGTGGCTTTTCTCAACTCCGCAATATCCTGAGGAGTTGGCCCCTCCCCCTCGTCCAAATCTTTCAGGAGGTCGGCCTGGTATGCCTGCAAGACAGCCATAGTGTGCAGACATGAACCAGCCCGACCTGCCGCCATGTAAGCCCTGCCTATTAAAGCTGATGTATCTCTGCAAGGCTTACTAGGCAGCGCCGGGGTTTTTAGGGAAGACGCCGATTCAGGGGAAAGATAACCCGCTAAAGCATCTTCTACTTTCGGCATCTTCCCATAACCCTTGTCCCGTGCCCCCATAATATTACTATAATCCACCATACTGGGACTGGAGACACGAGACGAGTGCGGTTTATCCCACGATCTCGAGATTTCAGAATGGAGATCGGGGAAAAACGGCAAACCCCGGCGCTGAGGTTGTGCTCTCTGCTGCAGGAAACGCTCATCAAGCTTGCTTTTTGCCTGCGTTCCCTGCTCATGATGTGGCCAGCTAATATTGAGTCTGGCCACTGCACGAGTCACAACCTCAACCAGCTCCTCATAGGCTTGGCCGTGAACTGGCGCGCCAAAGTCACGGTCATCCGCATCAATACTCAGCACATCTACTTCCTCAGAAGCAGAGAGCTGAAGCATTGGGACCTGATCGTGGGCAGGAGAAGCCGCGATGTGGGCTCCTGGACCACTCTCAGGGGCTACGGGATCCTCAGACGAAGAATGAGAAGGTGCCTCAGCAGCCTCATTCTCATCTAAAAGATCCCGCTGCGAGCCCCACGATCTCAATCGCCGCGCCGCCTCAACAGACGCGGGACCAGAACCGTGGGGAGCGCGAGCCTGACCGTGCTCATCAAAGCACGCCAGCCGGGAGCGCAGCACTCTAATGGGTAGTGCTTCACAGTGAACACAAGCAGCTCCCTCGAGAGCTGCCCGTGCGTGCTGCGCTCCCAAACAATTCACACACAAAGAGTGTGTATCCCCACCCGTAATAAAGCGAGGGCAAGGATGCACACACTTCTTGAATTGTTCGCTGGCCATCATACAATATATATATAGATATGATATAGAGACAAACAACACCAAATAAGACAGACAGTTTTTCAACACAGAGCGCTTGCTGAAGAGCGAAAGCTAGTGTGTGTTGTGACAGCGTCACTTTTATACTTCCGGGTATGCCGTCACATGTTACGTCACGACGCAACACCAATCAGGATTGGATTAGTTTTATTCATACTTCAGAGGCGCACGCTTAGGGAGCGTCCCCAAAGTGTCGATCTCGACGCAGTGTTGAGTTCCCTCGAAAGGGAACTTCAGGAAAAGGATCTTTATCGTTTGGAGAAACCTTCCCTTCCCCATAACTCACAAGTAGAGACTTTTCCTCCATCGTAAGTCTCTGTTTTAAAACCTGTTTTAAAACCTCCAACAATTTTCTTGCCAATCTTTCCGACTTTAACTTTAGACCAGATGCTACTCCTTGCGAGTCATTTAACTCAGGACCCCCCTCAGCTATCAGATCACACAGTTTAACCTTTTTTGAAATACACATTACATTTTCAAACCCACATGCAATTTCATTAGATACATCCAACCTAGCTCCAAACACAGTCGGCTCTTCTAATAACCAAAATAAAGATGCCTCAGAAATCTCTCTTCTCTTTTTAAAAAAGTTCCACACTCTAAAAATCCCCTTATAAAAAGGTGTCAGTCCATTCAATTGAATCTTGTTGGAATCCATTAAAAACAAAGTAAAGTCCAAACTCAGACCTCCAGCTTGTCTTAAAATGGATCCAGCAACGTTTCTCCAGACCAGATCCTCTGGACCTGTTAAAAGCCTTTGAATGAACTGCAAGCGAAAGGTTGCTCCTCTGCTGACCAGGTGTATCAGTCCCTGTCCCCCTTCCTCTCTGGGAAGATATCGGTATCCAGTGAAGTTTAGTCCAGAAAAAGTCCACTATTACAGCCTGCAGTTTTGTCCACTTGGCGGCTCAGTAGACGCCAGACGATGCCAGAACGTTGCCAGAACGTTGAAGCCACCAGATTATTAATAATTGCCACACGTCCTCTAAAGGACATTTTTGTCCACAACCATCTCCATTTTTCCAGAAGTCCTTTTGTTTTTTCCAAAACCCCTTCCCAGTTTTTTTTCAACATTGAATCATCCCCAAGATAAACACCCAAGATAAATTTAATATTTAAAACCACTTTTCTTCCACTCAAGTCCAGGAGTTTAGGAAGACATCTACTCAAGTTTAGGAAGACATCTACCTTCCCATTTTCCGCCTACTATGGCTTCACTCTTACCCCAGTTTACTTTAGCTGAAGACAATTGACCAAACTCATCTAAAATTACCTGTAAAGTGTTTACTTCTTCTTGATTTTTTTATCATAACCACAATATCATCAGCATAAACTGATAACTTAATCTTACACTCAGATTGCGGTGTACTCCACCCATCAATGTTTGCCCTAATCCTAAACAGCAGAGGTTTAATGGCTAAAGCATAAATAACATGCCAGAAAGTGCACACCCTTGTCTAACACCTCTTGTAACTTTAAAAGGAACACTCAACCCTCCATTAATTTTGAGTATACTCTCAATGTTTGCATACAACAACCCAATCATTTTAATAAAAGCCGGGCTGAAACCAAACTCACTCAGAGTCTTCCAGAGGTACTTATGCTCAACCCGGTCAAAGGCCTTTTCCTGGTCTAAGGAAATAAGGCCAAAAACGAAACCCAATGATCCAGAGGCGTCCAAAATATCTCTAATTAAATGAATGTTGTCAAAAATCGATCTGTTGGGAACACAGTATGTCTGGTCTATATGTATGACCCCACCAATCACTTCTCTCAACCTGACTGCTAAGGCTTTAGATAGGATTTTAAAATCAGAGCATAAGAGTGACACAGGTCGCCAGTTCTTTATGTCTCTGACGTCTCCTTTTTTCGGTAACAGGGTGATCACTGCTCTCCGGCAGCTTTTCGGCAGCGACTCTCTGGTCAAGCTGTCATTGATCACCTCCAGAAGATCATCACCCAAAACTGCCCAGAGTGACTTATAAAACTCAACCGGAATTCCGTCGATCCCTGGAGCTTTCCCGCACTCCATACTCTTTAGGGCGTTATACAGCTCACCTTTCGTAAAAGGTTTTTCCAGCTCAGTGTTTCCTTCATCCGAAACTTTAGGCAGACTCACATAAAACTCACTGGGTATATCCTTCACCTCCACGTGACCAAACTTACACAACTCTGAATAAAAACCTACCACTCTTTTTCTTATTTCCTTAGCCTCTATAATTTCTGTGCCTGATTCAGATGCATGCACAACGAGGAATGCATGTTTCTATATTGCCCATTTTTCTTTTCAAGTCCAAAAAAGAAACTGGTTGGGCCATCCATCTGTGCAACACTCTGAAAACGCGAGCGTACCAGGGCACCCTGTGCTTTAACCCCCAACAAATCATCTAAAATTGTCTTTTTATCCTTTAAAACTTTGACACATTCTCTGTCTCTAACAGATTCCAATAAATTTTGCATTTCAATTATCTCTTTCTCTAGATCTTTCAAAGATCGGGAAATGTCTCTCGAAGCATTGAAAGTATACATACGGCACAGTTGCTGTATCTCTATTTTTGCAAAGTCCCACCATTGTTGTAAAGAATCAAAGGATGACTTCTTATTCTTAAACTGTTGCCAAAAATGGCCAAACACCTCACAATTTTATTTATCTTGCAATAAAACCGTATTGAAATGCCAATAAGCACTTCTTGGCTTTACATTAGTGATAAAAACATTACAACTGAATAAACCATGATCTGAGAAGCCTACAGGAGAAATTGCACATTGTTTAATAATATTAAAGTGATGTTTAAAACAATAACACCTGTCTAGTCTAGCCATTGTCACATAATGTTCCCTCACTTGTGTCCATGTGTACTGCCTCTGTGTTTTATTTAAAACCCTCCAAAAAATGTCATACAACTCACATTCATTCAGAATTTGTTTTAAAACACACTGTGAAGGCATATGTGGTTCTTTGTGATTCCTATCAATTTTATCATCTTCCAAATCACCCCCTAGAAATAAAAATTCTTCAGATTTACAGCTTCTTACAATATCTCTAACTTTGTTTAAAAACAGCACTCTTTCACTTCCCAATACTGGGGCATACAAATTTATAAATACAACCGTAAAAAGTTCAAACTCGAGCTGTAATTTCAACAACTGTCCCCCGACTACATGCTCTACTTCACATGAGACTGGATTTATATTATCTCTTAGTAAAATTGCTACACCTCCATTAGTGGTAGTCTTATGGCTCACGATCACCTTTCCTTCCCATTCCATCATCCATTCACTTTCATTTTTTTACATCACTATGTGTTTCTTGAAGAAACACAACATCAATCTTTTTTTGTCTTATAAACTCATAAAGTATTGCTCTTTTCCTAGAGTCCCTTGCACCATTCACGTTCAGGCTGCCCAGTCTCAAATTACTCATAAATAAATGAGAAAAAAAGACACTGTGCAAAACAAAAACAAGAAATTGACAAAGAAAAAAGAAAAATTAAAACACTTCCTTTTCATCATTTAACATACTGGATCTCAACTTTTGAACAATTTTCTTTAACCTATATACTTCCTGTTCTGTGAGGCCCCCCAACCCAACTTCCTTCATTGACATTCTTGCAGCCTCTATGAACATTTCAGAATCAGGAAAAAACTCTTGCACTTGAACCCCCTTCATGCCTTTTGTGTTCTGCAAAAAAGATTTAATTTTTCCAAGGGTGTAAGCTCTCCTTCCTGATCTTCTCTGAGAGACTGAGTCAACTGAACTTACAGACTCACACTCACTCCCTGGTCCAGACTCATCTGAGTTACTGTGATCAATGTCAGACATGTTTTCTTTTTCCTTTGTATGCTCATCTTGAACCTGCTCTTTCTTAGCTTTTTTTCCTCAACTTTTTCCACTTGTCTTTCTCTTTAAAGTCTGTGTTTTAAACAGATTGTCATCCTCCGCCATATCAATGTCTCCTGAGACTTCTACATTCACAACAGGGCCAGCAGCATCAATTTCTTTTTCAATTTCCTCTTCTCCTACCTCTTCCTCATTACTCCTATTTACAGTTTCTTTTTGATTAGTTTGTTCACCATTTCCAAGCACTCTCCCTCCTTTATCCTGATTTTCATTCTCCACGTTATCTTTCTGTCCCTCACATTCAACATTATTCTGTACTGCACCGTGTTCCACATTCTCAGGACACTCGAGGCCAGTTCTCTTTGGATAGCTTCATCCTTTATAAAAGGCGGAACATTCGACAACAAGATCTTTTTCGCCGGTTGCAGCAAAGGCATTAGCGGTGTGTATGACTCAGTTAACACAATTCCACTCGCGACTATTTCAGTAACCCTGTTTATAGAGAACAACATCTAGGAACAAAACAATCGCACTGTTCATCCTAGATGCCGACAAGATACTCCTATATACCACATTTTGAGCAACTGCTATGCTGCAGTCCTCTATAGAGCAACGCTCCGCAGGGATAACTTTTATGCCATTCCTCCGTGTTAGCTTATCAAGCTGTACGCTCTCCAATGCTGCCATCTCTGACAGCACATGCTGAACAACAGCGTTTTACTTTCCCTATAACTCCAGCAAAACCACCACAAATACCCCAACAACTTTGCCAAAGAAAGAAGAAAAGATAGAAAACACACAGCCCGCAGGCCAACGCTCTCGCGCTCCACATCTATTCAGCTCAGACGCTCACGTATGCGCACAGAGAGAGAGACAGAGAGAGAGAGGGAAAGAGAGAGAGAGAGAGGGAGACAGAGAGAGAAAGGGAAAGAGAGAGAGAGAGAGAGAGAGAGAGAGAGAGAGAGGGAAACAGAGAAAGAGAGGGAAAGAGAGAGAGGGAGACAGACAGACAGAGAGAGAGGGGCTGCGTTCCAAATCGCATACTCAATGAGTAGGTACTTAATTTCAATGAGTACTTACTTAACGAGCGCAAAAAAAATAAGGTACTTCCCAGCCAACACAACCATGTGGGGCCCAAAGGGGTTACACTTGGGCTGATATCTGGGGCCCACCTGGGCTACCCAACTGGGACCCAGGTAATTTTGTCCTCAGTTTCCATGGAGGCCCCTCATGAGTTAGCCAGATGGGTTGATGATGGAATCTTGATGGGCTCCATATCGGGCCCATCTGGGTAACCTAGGTAGCTCCCATTTAGGGCCTACAGGACTCTGCCCACATGGGTTGATGATGGGCCACAACAGGTATATATATGGGCTACTATATTTGTTTGGGTTACCTTATTTTACAGTAAACCCCTAAATACAAACATTACATGTAATGCACTAAACTACACTAAAATGTTAAAGGTATTCAATGAACAGAAAGCAGTAGTTCATGGTTTACTTTATTAAGCAAGTTATAATAATAATTTTAACATGACTATTAGAACATTGCACATTTACAACTTTATAAAACACAAGTATCAAAATGTTAACTATAAAAAAAAGTTAAAGCTCCTGACAATTTCTAAAACAGCTTCTCACTCCTCTGTTGTCGCTCTTCCAACGGCCGTTTGAAAAGAGAAAATAAATGAATCAACCATTATGCCACTTTTTAAATTCCTTTTCACAGTTCAAACAGATGTGTCAGGTTAGCCTTTTGGTGCCCCACATCAAGTTTATCAAGATAAGGGGTTTGCAAACCTGTCCTGGAACACCATCTGCACATATTGAATCCACAAAATGTACATTTTGATCCACTTTTACCACTTTTGAAGTCATTTCAATATTCAAGTCATTAAATGTTCACTTTGTTGTTAAACCGTTATGCTGCCTCATAAGTGAAATCAGTTTTGTGAGGCACCTTAGTGTGTAAACGCTGCCTGCTAAGACATTGCCTGATAGGGTAGCGAGGCAATGAGTCAGCTGCCTAAGTTTTCGGATGCAGACTTTGTATGTCTCCCACATCTAATACACCTGATTCATCACATTATCTCATTAGTAGAAACTTCAACATCTAAAGTGGGTGTGCAGTGCTGAGGGTTCCCAGGACAAGTTTGAAAACCCAATTCAATATATTTTGGCTACGATCATTCTTGTCTTCTTAAAGTTTGTATTTCCAAAAACAAGCATATCTTAAGACTTTTTACCCATCTTGCTCTCCACCATGTGCCCTCGCAGTATGCTTTCTTCCCCTGTCCCTGGCACCGATTAGCCACTTTCACACTGCCTTTTCGGCATCTCTTCTGGCAATTTGGTTTGTAAGGGCATTTTTTTCAAGCCTCCTGAAAAATAAAATAAAGAGCATTAGAGTGAGATTAAATTCCATATTTGAGCCCTTGCAGCAAAGCAGTTATCTCCACCTTGACATTTTTCAGGAAATACAATAGAAATGGATATAAAATTCATTGTCAAGACATAGACTATACATTTATCTACTATACGTTTATCTAGCGTAAACAAATAGGCGCTAACGTGTACAGTAGGCTACTTCAGTTGGCTTACTTAAAAAGTCTAGGGTGCTTTCACACTGGCAGTTTAGTTCGGAACGGAGCAATGTTTGCATGAAAAATCGCTAATGTGAACGCTGTCATGGGACCCGGGTGCGCACTGGGGTACCGAACCTGAGACGGCCTGGAAGAGGTGGTCTGAGTTCGGTTGCACTCGATCCGTGCTGCGGTTCGCGTGAATGTAAAAGCAACACGGACTCGGGTGCGCACTTGTTCAGGAAGTAAAGTGACCTGCGCATGCTTTTTAGCTGATTATGATGTATTTAGTTAAATAAAACACATGTAAGGGGTGATAGTGTTGATAATTTACCTTGGATAAGAGCGAGAGTGAGTCCACCATGCCAACCTAAGGAAAAACAAGATTATCATTATGGGGGAGACAACAAAAAATTAACCTGAATAATCGCAATTACATTTCCTCCCAAATCGTGCAGCCATAGGTTAATCAATGGCTATTTTACATCAGAAGTAGTAATCTATTGTGTTTATTGTGTATCGAGTCATACACTAGATAGATACACAATACATACAATACAATATACAATACATACACTGATTTTATGGATTCAGAAGGCAATAAAATCACGACTTACCCCTGTAAATGTTTAAAATACTGTACATGTGTGTTACCAAATCCATCAAAAGGAATTACTTATTATTTGAAACAGTATTCTGAAGTGTAACTATATGGGGTATCTTTTGTGCAGTTGTTTTTGAATTAGCACTAAATAAAGAAAGGAAAAAATAGCACATGAATCCAAAGGGTTGTCGAGATGGTGTTAAAGTTTCTCAGATCTCATAATTCAGTGGAAACTAGTTGTTCTCTGACAAAATAGACATTTATTAAAGATTTATTTAAAATTAAACATCAAGAATGTAGCCTAAATATTTTATTGAATGTGCACACTTTTAGAATTAAAGCTAAAATGGTCGCTGTATGGCGCTGTTCTGTGATCACAATATAGACGGTAGCAAACAGATTAAACAGGCTTGTCTGGTAACGTTAATTAAATTTGAAATATTAATAAGTACTGCTTTCATTTTGGGTGTTTAATGTGCACATCTTATAAGAATTAAGAAATTGCAGCCATTGTGGGATTTATATTGTAAAACAGTGGTAACGTTACAATTTTTAAGCTGGAGTCTCAACTCCAATCAACTTTTTATAATACATAGTTCATATAGTATTATTTCGACTATTTTTGACTGACTAGAAGCCGGCGGCCGGAAACAACAACAGCTAAAATACGGTCAATCTTAATACTGGCATTTCCATCATAATTATGCTTTTTAACAAAGGTTTGCCACGGGTAGATTCACAAAAAGGCCCTAGGTTGCATTTTTGGGAGAGTTAACCTTTAACAATAATAAGAAACTAAGAATGTTACTATAATACCGTGCAGAGCGCCAGAAATAAGGGAAAATGGCGGGATCTGAGGTAACTCGAAATTCTAACTGAAATTCTAACGTGACAATAAGCTTTTGGTTAACATTATGTTTTGAAAACAATGTATTTTAATTAACATTTCAGTTTTTAAATGATTGTAGTTCTTACCTTGAATACACTGACAGCAAGAATCTCCTCCCGAAAATTACAGCAGAATGAGTGAGAGTGCAATGGCGCCCTCAGGGCGTGGAGTGGGGGATGGGAATTACTGAATGAAATCCCGCGAGATCCATCCTGCCAAAGATTTGTACACTTTCAAGTCTTTTTTTTTTTTAAGCCCTTTTTCTCTGTATCTGCAGGCTCTTGGTCCTTTTAAATGGCAAAATTTGGGTACAATTGCAATTGTGTTGGCATTTATAGATTTTTAAAAGATTAAAGTCACATGTTAAAGTGTCAAAATAATAGTTTTGTTTTCAAAGGTGCAGTGTAATCAATCTTTAGGATTGACTGTTTGCACTTGTATTGGTAAACTGAATTAGTCCGCTTGTAGCCCATTTTCAACCCATGTACTCAATTTCCCATTAGTGAACCAACTAGGTCCCATATGGGGAGCCCACCTGGGTTTGCCCATGTTGGACCTACTTAGTTGACCCAAGTGGGCCCCAGGTAAGATGCCCATTTTGAGCCCATGTCCACTCTGTACCCACGTGGCCCATGTGTAACCCATGTGGGCCCCACATACATGTGTTTGCTGGGTTATAACCAAATCTTGTTGAGTATGAATGCGATCCGGACATCATCCGCCATGTTGACGTTATCATGTGACCTACGACGCGTAATCACACGTAAAAGATATGAACGACACATTTAATTCATCTCTCTGTAAATATCTTGATATTGATGAAACTTGCTCATTTTGTGGTATTGTTGAAGAAACAGCAGCCCATAGGGTTGATTTAATATTTTAAACCCTAATGTGACCCACAGTTTTATCCTCATAACGATATAATTTTTTAAGAAACCCCAAAATCGTCATCTCTTGAATATGTTGTTAATTTCTTTATTTTATACCCAAAAAGTTTCTCTTTTAAGTTTTCCTTTTTCTTGATGAATTTACGTCTTGTTTCATCCCTCAGACTTATAACAAAAAACTTTTTTTATGTGTTATGAAGAACTATTTAAAGATTGCCTTGTTATTGTTCTATTTTCCTGTGTATAAATATAATATTATGATGTACACAAACCAATGATCTTTATGTTTTCTGATTATGATTGTTCATTGTTAGACACAACTATGGTATCTTTCCATGATCTTGTATGTAATAAGTTTAAATGATATGAGCGACAGGTGCACTAACTCTTCATAACATCAGTAACTCGACAGCACAACCTAGAGCAGTTTCCCTCTGCGTGTGTAATGTCTGCACACAGGAGACGGGCCGCTGCTTGAAGATCTCTCTTTGGAGAAAACTGTTGATTTTATACTCGAAAAATGTAAGTATCGCTCCTTAAAAATGAATATTACCTCAGAATGAATTACATTGTTAGCCCACCCCAAAACTTAAACAAAATAATAATATTAAATCCTGACCAATACTTAATTATATTACTTTTTTATATACAATTTAATAAAACAATCTAAATGTAATTTGTTTTGTCATGACAGTTATGAATGAATACACACTAGATAAATGCAGTGAAACATCTCAATTGTCAGTCAAGCAATGAATTAATGCAGACATTAATTAAATAATTATATTTTATATACTGACAACAATAAGAAACATGAATAAATGAGTAAAAGAACAAATAAAAGTAACCATCACAATAAACAAATGCATATACAAGAACATATAAAACAAAGCTTTATTCAAACTCCAGGCATGTATTCACAGGCGCTGAACCCCACATATCCTACTGCCATCTCAACACAGCGCTTCCCATTCTGCGGCTTTATCCTGATCCAGAGGTGAGCCGTGCCGGAGCGCTGCGCTTCACAATCTGAGGCGATAAGGGCAGATGAAGTGATGGAGGAGCTCATAAGGGTAGATGGAGTGATGGAGGGACTCATAAGGGCAGATGGAGTGATGGAGGGTCTCATAAGGGCAGATGGAGTGATGGAGGGTCTCATAAGGGCAGATGGAGGGTCTCATAAGGGCTGGTGGAGTGATGGAGGGGCTCATAAGGGCAGATGGAGAGATGGAGGGTCTCATAAGGGCAGATGGAGTGATGGAGGGGCTCATAAGGGCAGATGGAGAGATGGAGGGGCTCATAAGGTCAGATGGAGAGATGGAAGGGTTCATAAGGGCAGATGGAGTGATGGAGGGTCTCATAAGGGATGGAGGAGTGATGGAGGGGCTCATAAGGGCAGATGGAGTGATGGAGGGTCTCATAAGGGCTGGTGGAGTGATGGAGGGTCTCATAAGGGCTGGTGGAGTGATGGAGGGTCTCATAAGGGATGGAGGAGTGATGGAGGGTCTCATAAGGGATGGAGGAGTGATGGAGGGGCTCATAAGGGCAGATGGAGTGATGGAGGGACTCATAAGGGCAGATGGAGTGATGGAGGGTCTCATAAGGGCTGGTGGAGTGATGGAGGGTCTCATAAGGGATGGAGGAGTGATGGAGGGTCTCATAAGGGCTGGTGGAGTGATGGAGGAGCTCATAAGAGCAGATGGAGTGATGGAGGGACTCATACGGGCAGATGGAGTGATGGAGGGACTCATACAGGCAGATGGAGTGATGGAGGAACTCATACGGGCAGATGGAGTGATGGAGGGTCTCATAAGGGCAGGTGGAGTGATGGAGGAGCTCATAAGGGCAGGTGGAGTGATGGAGGGGCTCATAAGGGCAGATGGAGAGATGGAGGAGCTCATAAGGGCAGGTGGAGTGATGGAGGGTCTCATAAGGGCAGATGGAGTGATGGAGGAGCTCATAAGGGCTGGTGGAGTGATGGAGGGGCTCATAAGGGCAGATGGAGAGATGGAGGAGCTCATAAGGGCAGGTGGAGTGATGGAGGAGCTCATAAGGGCTGGTGGAGTGATGGAGGGGTTCATAAGGGCAGATGGAGGGATGGAGGGTCTCATAAGGGCAGATGGAGGGATGGAGGGTCTCATAAGGGCAGATGGAGAGATGGAGGAGCTCATAAGGGCTGGTGGAGTGATGGAGGGACTCATAAGGGCAGGTGGAGTGATGGAGGAGCTCATAAGGGCAGATGAAGTGATGGAGGATCTCATAAGGGCAGATGGAGGAGCTCACAAGGGCAGATGAAGTGATGGAGGAGCTCATAAGGGCAGATGGAGTGATGGAGGAGCTCATAAGGGCCGGTGGAGTGATGGAGGGACTCATAAGGGCAGATGGAGTGATGGAGGAGCTCATAAGGGCAGATGGAGTGATGGAGGTTCTCCTCCAGGAGCTTGGCTCCTCTCCTCAGTGCTCACACCAGTCTGCAGACATTTCAGATCCTACAAAAATGCACAAACATTATACAAAAGCAGTAATGTAATGTATTAATAGTAACAAAAATGACCTTACTTTATATGAGTAAAATCCCTAAAACCTTTTTTTCCCAACAAATGCTGCATCCTCTTTCCTCGCAGGTCCTGCTCCACCACAACAGCTCTGCAGCAAATGCACACAAATCAAGAATAGTATCTACTATATAGTAGGAAAGCAGGCATATTTGAACGCACTTAAGTCCAAATCTCGCGATAATTAGTACGTCACCCAGGTAATTCTCGCCTACTCTTTTGGATTCATACATACTTTTTCGCTCGCCTACTCTTTTTCCCATAGTAAATAGTAGGGAAGTATGCGGTTTAGAATGCAGCAAGGGAGAGAGAGAGAGACCTTTAACACACCTTTATTTATACATACACTATACAGACATTCCTCATAAACATCTATTTTCTCAGATGTACATTGATAAATACACATATACACCCACTCAAAAACTCATACAATCTCATAAAATTGAATAAAAATTACAATTCTCATTTAAACTATTTTTTTTTCACAAGCCACAAAAGCTCATAGATTTAACACCAGCTCATTTCCATAATCCACTGTGCACATAATTCAAAGCCCAAATCTCAGTAAATCTGTCCATATTATTCATTAGTTTAAAATTGATTTTAGAATTGATTCTAGTTGCTATAAGAGCCTTTAAGACCACCTCAGGACCTACTTCTCCCTCTCCTTTCAGTTTCTTTTTCCGGGTTAGCCATAATCCGTGCTCCTCCAGCCACAAAATTAATTAACAAGATTTTTTTCCTGTCTGATGCAACATACTTTGGTCCAAAAATAAAAAATGTGTTATTAAAAACTACCCCAAAATCTCTAACTCACCCATCTACTATCTGAAACAATCCTCTTAATCTTAAACAACTTTAAAACAAATGATCTACTGACTCTTCAGTGCCACAGAAAGGACATTCCTTTCAGTGGGGTCGATGTGTGCCACATGCCTATTTGTAGCTACTGCCCAGTGAACAAACCTCCACTGGAGATCCGCAGTGCGCTTCTCTATAGGAGGCTTGTACAGGGACCTTCAGCAGTACCTGGGGGAAGAGCCTAGCCCCAACACATCTGACCACTTTGTCTCTTTACAATCTTTGAGCATGTTATAATGGGACACCTTCTAGCACAGGAGTCCTGAAATGTAGAAGAGAACCTTCCTCTTTCTCTTCATCCACCGCTGCTGAAACTTTCACATGGGCAAAAAGACTCTCTCCATTCTGTTCAGGAACCTCTGTTTCCTCTGACCTTTGTCTGAAGACAGAAGGCAATGCGGAAACAATTCCATCCATTAATCTCTTTATTATCCTTATGGACTTGATACCGGTCTTGTTGCACATCTCCTCTGGACTCTTCCAGTTTCCACCAGTCTTTAGGTCCGCGATTCTTGTACACCCTGCTCTTGCCATCACGTTCTGAATGCTCCTGGACTCCAGTGCCGGTGCTGAAAATATTCATACTTGAAAATATTCATATTCCTCAACACATCACGCGCTGTCCCAGCCGAGCACGGCTCCGCATACAGCAATCTCTGTGCTGCCTGGAGTCGGAAAGTCCTTGTCCTCCCTCTTGAATAGGAAGGAAAAGTACAGCAGATTTTTTTCCAATGCTGTCCATCCCAGAAAAAGTCAATTAGCTTTCTTTACAGCTCTTCAACGATACTTTCCGGGGGATCTAGAACATTCATTTTGTGCCATAATGCAAATGCAGCCAGATTATTGGTGACCAAAACCCTGCCCCTGTAAGATAGCTGGGGCAGCACCCACACCCATCGAGACAACCAGTCACACAACTTCTCCACCATACCCTCCCAGTTCTTCTGCATATACTGATCTATTCCTAAAAACACTCCCAACATCTTCAAACCCGCTCTTCCCCATTTAACTCCCCCTGGAAGCAGAGGTGGGGCCCTTCCCTGCCAATCTCCTAGTAAATATCCTTCACTTTTTTCCCAATTCACTTTAGCTGACAAAGCCTTTTCGTAAATATTTAAAGCATTTGTTAAATTCATTACATCTTTATCACTTCTTATAAAAACAGTGATGTCATCAGCATAGGCTGAAAGAGTGATTGGCCTGTTTTCACAACCTTTCACTAAAAAACCTTGTAATTTCTCCCTAAGTTTATATAGTAAAGGTTCAATTGCTAGTGAGTACAACTGTCCTGACAAAAGACATCCTTGTCTAATACCTCTCTGAACTGATACTGGATAACTCAGCCCACCTCCAACCTTTAACAATGCAGAAGCTCCAGTGTATAACAGTTTGATCCAAGAGATACAATTTTCACCAAAACCAAAGCTTTAAGAGTTTCAAATAAATAAAAATGATCCACTTTATCAAAAGCTTTCTCTTGATCAATTGACAGAAAACCCACATCCTCATTACCAGCATTTGCTAAATTCATTATATCACGCACAAGAAAGAGATTGTCCATTATTGTTCCTTTTGGCACACAATACGTTTGAAAATCATTAATAACATACTCTAAAAATTGTTTTAATCTATTTGCAAGACACTTAGCTAGAATTTTATTTATCAGTACACAGTAAGGCTACTGGTCTCCAGTTCTTTAACAGTCCAAGGTCACCTTTTTTTGGTAATAAAGATAGAACTGTTCTTCTACATCTAGTTGGCAGTTCATTTTTCCTATGAGAAAGTCTAAAAACATCAAGTATATCATCTTTTAAAATAGTCCAGAATTGCTTATAGAATTCAGAAGGAAGTCCATCAATGCCAGGGGACCGACCACTGGAGAGTTTCTTTACCGCCTCTGATATTTCATCCAATTGAATATCTGCATCAAGCCATTGTCTCTGATCATCGCTGATCTTTGGCAAGTCTCTTAATAGGTCTTCCATGCAATTAATGTCACAGTCTCTTGCTTTGAATAAATCAGTATAGAAATTCTTTGCATGATTTCTCATTTTTTTTGGATTAGTTGTTAAAGACCCATCTGGTAGCTTCAAATGTAACATAAGTTTTCTTTCTCCTTCTTTCCGCTCCAAGTTGAAGAAATATGAGCTCGGAGCATCCATTTCTCGTATTGAGGAAAAACGGGCTCTTATTAAAGTACCTTTTGCTCTTTCATTGAACAAAGAAGCCAAAACAGTCTTTTTTTTCTCTTAATTGTTCCACTTCTTCTGAATTTTCTTCAATAATTCCTTTTTCGATTTCAGTTATCTCTTTCTCAAGTATTTCACAAGTCTATTTGAGTGGGCTGTATAGTTCTGGCAAAAAATTCTTATTTGTGCTTTTCCAATCTCCCACCATTGCACTAAGTCTTCATAGTCATTTTTTTGTTCTTGACATTTAGACCAAAATTTAACCCAAACTTTTCACAAAATATAGAGTCATGTAACAGATTCAAATTAAAATGCCAATAATAACTACAACGCTGTGACTTTTTAAAACTCATTTCAATCATGCACAATCATGGAAAAATATTAGCTTTCAAAACTCTATTAGAATTATTTTTACTTACATAAAACCTATCCAACCTCGCAGCACTAATGTGATCATGAGAGGCTCTAACCTATGTATATTGTTTCACTGTTGGGTGTTTCTCCCTCCATACATCAGACAAGTCATATTTCCTTATAATACTGCTTAATGAATTAGCAGACTGAGGATACGGTTCTTAGCCATTTCGGTCTAATGTAAAATCTAAAGTACAATTCCAGTCACCCCCAAGAACCATACATGCATTATCAATGTTTTTTAATTCACTAGATTATTTTGTAAAAAAATTCTACCCTTTCTGCTCCATTATTTGGTGAGTAAACATTCATAAAAAGAAATGAAACCCCATTAGCTCCACCTGTACAATCAAAATTCTGCCCTTATCTATCTCATAAGAAGATACATTAGTCATATTGAGCTTCTTTGAGAACAAAATTGCAACACCTCCACTTAGATTAGAGCCATGACTTAGAAAGATCTTACCCTCCCACCACATCTTCCATTCTACTTCATTACCTAGATCACTATGGGTTTCTTGCAAAAAAATTATATCCATATGTTTGTTTTGAATCAATTCATACAAAGCGGCTCTTTTTCTATAATCCCATCCTCCATTGATATTAATTGTCCCTATTTTTATGCTCTCCATAAAAAGAGAAAAAAGAGAAAGACAAACAATCAAAGGAGAACAAAGAGAGAAAAACACCCCTTGTGATTTAACCATTACGTATATTGCTTTTTAACCCATTCTTTCCCTTTCCGCAATTTTGTCACAATTTTCTTCAGTCTAAATCTTTTCCTTCGGCTCAGTTCTTCATATCCCACACTCTTCTGTATTTTAACTGCCGATCTCACGAATCTTTCAACATCAGGAAAAAAAGTCTTGACATCAAAAGTTTCATCCAAGAAGTCATTAATTTCATTCACTGTGTATAACTGAGCATCGCCACTCTGGAAAGTAAAGTCAGACGTTTCTGGAAGACTATCCTCATCACCCATCTCCTCCATTTCATCATCTCTATCATCAACCTCTCCAGCACCTTCATGATCATTCCTGTGTCCAGCTTCATCTTGAGAAACAATCACCTCAGTTTCCTCAACTCTCTCAGCACAATGTTTTCCAATTGTTTCTTCACAACTTACTTCCTGATTATTCTGTTTCATTCCCTTCTGATTCATCTCCCTTCTTTTCCGTTTCATCTAAACTCCTTCCTACACTGTCCTCCTTCTCACCATCATTCTCTTTTGACCCACTCGGCCCAGCAACTCCATTTAACCCACTCGGTCCTGCTACTTCGTTGTCCAACTCTTTTTCAGTGTCTGTTTTATTAGGGCACGCATTTTTTGTGTCCTACTTCACCGCATTCAAAACATTTTAAACTCCTGGCACTTGCATAAAGCATGTAGGACTTGCCTTCATATAGAACCTGAAAGGAAATGTCAAGAACCGTTGCATCTAAAAACGTAAACACTTGGCGTCTAAAAGACATGACATGTTTCAGTGACTCGTTTTTACATCCTAGTGGAACCGTTTTAATACCAGGAGCTATTTTCCCAAATCTCAACAATTCCTTTTCTATGTCGTGATTTGGTATGAAAGAGGGACAATTCGAGATTGTTCCACGGCTCGATTGAGACACCAGCGGGAAAATAACAGTATAAAACGCCACTCACCCAAATGCCGCTCTTAACCAACCGACTAGTTAGGTTCCATTCCTTCAGAAAAACCATGACGGCCTTATTCATCCCGTGAAGCTGAAACAACGTTATCGTACCCCACCTGTTCGCCTATTGCCACAAGCACTTCTCCACTGAAACGCCGGCCTCACTCTCAGGCGAGCCTCCATCTCAAACACCCGCCACGCGATCAAACAAAGAAAAACCACTCACCTAAAGCTAACTTAAGAAAACAAAACAAAAAAGAAAAAAAAACACTTGCAAACAGAAAAGGAAATAAAAATATGTATCAGAAAAAAACTTTTACCAAAACTAGAAGAAAAGAAGGAAAATAACATTTCCAATCGCTCCTCTCACCCGTGAGACACTCACACACCCCAAACTCAGAAAGAGATAGAGAGAGAGAGAGAGAGAGAGACAGACAGAGAGAGAGAGAGAATTTTTTTTTTAATTTGAAAAATAACTTTATTTCACCATCATCTTAATACACACAAATTAACACGTTAACAACAGAAAACAAAATTACGGGAAAAAAATTAAATTATCTTCAAAAATGGTACAAAAAACTCCCTTACAACACCAAATCTTCTCAAAAGTAAACAAATCGTTCATAGTTTTATAAAATTTGTAATCAATCAGTACTCTTGATTTCACCAATGTTAAAAAACTCTCAATGATGTTTTGACCAGGTTTCTGTTCAAGTTTATCCCTTCTACTAATATATATAGGCATTTTTGCTTCAACAATTATAAAATTCAGTAACTGACAAATGTATTTCTTTTTTAGACTATATTTAAAACCCAAAATAAATACATTTTCCGTAAACAATTCATTAAAACCACAAAAACATTTTTTTTTAAAACTCAAACAAAGATATCAATCTAGCACATTGTACAAAAGCATGAAAAATTGTTTCTTTTTGTAAATAAAAGGGACAAGCATCATTAACTTCCACATTTAAAACAGAAAAAAAGAATTAACAGCTAAAATACCTTGAAGAATTCTCCATTGCAAATCCCCAACCTTTTTTGATAATGGCGGTTTATATAGAACTCTCCATTCAGGTTTTACACTGTCCTTTAAGACAAAACAATTCCTCCACAGTCTATCAGATTTTCTTGCCAGATGATTCTTATTAAAACCCATTACACAGGCTCCATACAATATCTTTCCTTTAGTAGATAATAAATCCAACCACTGTGAGTCCCAAGTTTTAAATGGAAAACCTTTAGAACCATCCAACTTTGGTGAAATCATCAAACAAGGGAAACAATCTTTTCATCAGGAATAGTAATAATCTTTTAACATTAGCCTCTCTGTTGTGAGGGTTGACTTTAACTTATCTAAAAAAAGAGCAACTAATCAAATAGATTTAGTGCCTAAAAATTCAGCTACTTTTACAGTATTGTCTAATTGTTTTAGTTTGTTTTGATTTTGATTTGATTGATTTGATTTGATTTGATTTTGATTGATTTTGTTTAAAATTGTTTTAAAACAAACAATTTTTTTATTCTTTAAGCTTAAAACCACAATTAAAAAAACTGTTATTATCATTTACATCAAACCGGGCCCCAAGAATTAAAGGTTCCTCCAGAAGCCAGTAAAGTGAGTACGGATTTTCGGATTTCTGAATATAAAAAAGACTCCAAACTTTAAAAAGACTCTCATAGACAGGTGGAAAAACAGATAAGTAAATTTTTAAAGGGTTTAGTAGCCACAGATGTTTGTTTAGTCCGAAACCTCCAAAGTTTTGTAAAACAATATGGGCCATTGCCCTCCAGCTGACGTCCGACGCACCGTCTAAAAGTCTCTGCAGAAACTGCAAACGGAAAGCGGCAGTTCTACTCTGTAAATGAATCAGTCCTTGTCCTCCTTCTTCTTCTTTTGGTAGATAAAGAACACTCTGCCGAATCCAGTGTAGTTTATCCCCAAAAAAGTCTACAAGAATCGCTTGTATTTTCATCAGTAGTTGAGGAGCAGGATCAATACACGCCAACTTATGCCACAGTGAAGACGCGACCAGGTTGTTGATAACAAGAGTCCGTCCTCTATAAGACATTTTAGGGAGCAGCCACTTCCATTTCTCCAAACGTCCTTTAATATTTTCAACCACTCCTTCCCAATTCTTTTGTTGAGTCATGTCATCACCTAAAAAAACTCCCAAATATTTTAGACCACCTTTCCCCCAGATTAAACCTTCAGGATTTTTTGGTTTGCCATTTTTCCATTTACCCACCAAAAGTGTTTCACATTTCTTCCAATTCACTTTTGGCGAAGATACAAGAGTAAAATCATTAATTAAATTAAATTAAATTTGCACATCTTTTTGTCCACTTACAAACACCATTACATCATCAGCATAAGCAGATAAACATATTTTTTTTGTGCAGTTAGGCAAATGTAATCCATAAATTCTTTCCCCTATTTTTTGTTATAAAGGCTCAATGGCCAAGGCATTCAACATTCCAGAAAGAGAGCACCCTTGTCTTACACCTCTTTCAACCTTAAATGGAGCACATAAACCGCCATTAATTTTCAATACACTTTCAATATCACTATAGAGTACCTGGACCATCATAATAAAATCCTTTTTAAAACCAAATGCTGCTAAAGTTTTCCACAAATAGGGGTGCTCAACCCTATCAAAAGCTTTCTCCTGGTCCAGTGAAATCAATTCAAAATCCAAATCAAGTAATTTTGACACCTCTAAAGCATCTCGAACTAAAGAGATGTTGTCAACAATGGATCTGCGAGGAATACAGTAGGACTGGTCTGGATGTATTACTTGCCTTATTACTTCAGCCAATCTGTTTGCCAAAACCTTAGAGAGCAGTTTGTAATCACAACAAAGAAGTGATACAGGGTGCCAATTCTTTATGTCTGTCAAATCTCCTTTCTTTGGTATTAACGTTATCACTGCCCCCCTGCAGCTCAACGGCAACATACCTTTTGACAGACTATCGCTCAGCACTTGTAGAAAGTCCGCTCCTAACTCTACCCAGAAAGACTTGTAAAAGTCAATTGAGAGGCCGTCAATTCCAGGAGCTTTTCCCGATTCCATGTCATGAAGGGCCTTATATAACTCTCCCAGGCTTAGCCCGCCTGAAAGAGCCACATTACCTTCTTCTGACATCTTTGGTAGGGAGTTCAAAAAAGCATTGTCCTCATCACCCTCCAAAACATACTCACTTCTATACAGATTTTTGTAAAAACCAACTGCTCTCTTCCGAATATCACTGGGGTTCAGCAAAACCTGACCCTCTTCCGACCGCAAGGCTTTAATCAATCTCTTCTGCCCATTTTTTTTCTCTAAACAGAAAAAAACTTTGACGGTGCATCCATATGATTTATATTTTGGAATCTTGATCTGACCAATGCGCCCTGTGTTCTGTATTCTAGCAGATTCGCTAACTAAGCTTTCTTTTTGAAAAATAGTTATTTGTCCCAGTTGATTCAGCTATTCTTTGACATTCACTTAATTCTTTCTCCAAAGTTTCCAGAGATTTTTTTAAACTTTATTGTGACATTGCGAGTGTATTGCTGACAAAACTGTTTAATTTTAACTTTACCAATGTCCCACCACTGCTGTATTGAACTAAAATTAGTCTTGGATTTTTTATAATTCTGCCAAAAATACTTAAAAGAGTCTCTAAAAAAACTATCACTCAATAAAGCAATATTGAAATGCCAATAGGCACTGCTATATTTAATTGAATTTAAAATAAAATTACATTGTACCATAATATGATCAGAAAAACCTACTGGGATTATAGAGCAATTTTTAACAATATTAAGATGATGTGTAAAACCATACAATCTATCTAATCTGGCAAGGGATACCATGTTTTCCTTCATACAAGCCCATGTATACTGCCTCGTATTTCCATTTAATTGTCTCCAAATATCACATAGTTCAAACTTATTTATGAAATGAATGAGACGTTTCTGAGAAGACAAATGGGGTTCAACGTGGTTTCTATCAATCATATTCTCTGTGCAATTAAAGTCTCCCCCCAAAAACAAATATTCCTCTTCCGAGCAATTTTGTAAAGTAGTACACAATAAATCTAAGAAAAACAATCTTTCCACAGGACGTGTTGGAGCATAAATGCAGATAAAAACCAAAATATAGCTTTCTGTCACAAAACTGCACATGGAACAAGGACAGTGGTGATTCAAACGCAGGCTTTATTATGAGGAGAATCCAGAGACAGGTACAAGGAAACAGGCAGGGGTCAAAACCAGGTAAGCAGTCCAAACAAACATCAAATCCGTGCAGGGATAAGGCAAACGGGAACCCGGGAACAGGCAGATAATCAGGGAACCGAAACACTAGAATACAAGGAAACTGGAACAAGGCTAGGTAATGCAGTCAGACACATACAATACTGAGCAATGGTACAAAGGGCCACTCAGGCTTAAGACAGGTGCGCTAAACAAGATAATAAAACACAGGTGCGTAAAATCAACCATAATCAGTCCAGGGTAAAACATAATGAAAACAAACTAGGAAGGAGGGCCCCCCAGAGGCTCAAGCGGGCACTCCAGCCGCAGATCGTCACATAACCCCCCCTCTAAGGAGCGGCTTCCAGACGCTCCTAAGAGCTCCGGAGGGAGGTCGACGGGGGATGGGGTGGAGGGCCAGGCCCGTGGAGAGGCAGGAGGCCTGGAGACCAGAGCAAGGCACGAGACCACGGGGAGGCAAGCTCTTCAAGTAGCCAGGGCGGAGCATACATGGCAGGAAGACAGGCTGGAGCACAAGCGACAGGAGAACAGGACGGAGCACACACAACACAGGACCAGGGCAGAGCACACTCAACCGGGGACCAAGACTTAGGGAGCACAGGGCTGACAGGACCAGTGACATGGAAAGCTCAGGTGGAGATAGCAGAACCAAGGTCCATGTAGGCGCCACCTCAATGATACTCTCAGGTGTAGGTGGTAGTGTAAAGGTCCACGTAGATGCCACCTCCATGGCCCTCTTAGGGTACCTACTGCCCCCCCCCCCCAAAAGTTCTTGGGGAAATTTAAAGCCAAAGCCTCCGGGCTGGAAACCGCCACTGGAAAAGGCTTCCGAAGCTTGAGAGGCGCAGGTAAGGCGAGGCGCAGAGGCGGGGCCGGCAGGGCGAGGCGCCTGGATACACTCACCGGAGCCTGGCGAGCCAAACGAGTCCTCCTCCTCCTGCGACGGCGAGTCACTGGGCTTGATTCAATCACTTGGTCTGAATCACTCACTTTGCTAGCTTCAGCACTGGACGCACTTGACTCGGCGGCACTGGAAGCACTTGACTCGGCGGCGCTTGACTCACTTGACTCGGCGGCGCTTGACTCAATTGACTCGGCGGCGCTTGACTCACTTGACTCGGCGGCGCTTGACTCACTTGACTCGGCTGGCACGCGCTCAGTAGAAAACTCTTGAGGCAGGAATATAACGGAGCTTACGTGAAGTGTTAGAACATCGGGATTCACATGTTGCGTGGATACGGCGCACCTTTTACGAAGCGCTGGTTCAACTGGGCTTTCATGTAGGAGCATCCTTCAGCCATTAAATTCCTTGTTTTCTCAACAAACTGTGTTACATTAGGGAAATACTCTTGAACACACACCCCTCTCTTGTTATTTGTTGACTTAAGGAATAACTTTATCTCTTCATCATCATAGTTACGAACAGAGAAATCACTCAAAGACAACGCCACACTAGAATCTGATGATCCACTTTCACTTTCAGTTTCATTATTATCACTACCATTTAAGTCGGCTTTCTTCACAGCTTTTTTATTTTGAGACTTATCACTCATTTTTGAGGCGTTTTGAACATTTCTGTTCCTATCTCCATTTCCAATTCCATCAAATCTATTCCACTCTTTTCCTGCAGAGCCTGTGTTACAACAATTCCAGTAGTAGCACCTTCTCTTTCCTTTTCAGGGAGTTTTGAGTGTTCCCTTTCAGGAACGTCGAGCTGCGTGAAACACTGCGGGAACGCCTCCTGCGTTGTGCGTCGTGATGCAAGTATGGAATCAGCCCCACGGCGAGACAGAATGTGTCGACCAGGAAACTATAAAGCAAACCCCTGAACACAATGGCTACAGCTTCTGTTGTCTTCAGCAAGCGTTCTATGTGAATCTGTCCCTGTGTTTTTGTCTGTTCTTAGTGATTGCTAGGCAGGAGTTTTTCACTTAAAAAAAAACTATATATTCACATATTACTATGACGAGCGAGCAGCAATACAGAAAGTGTGTTCCCCCTGTACTCGTTTTCTTACGGGTGGGGATACACACGATCTGTGTGTTGTTTGTTTGGGAGTGCAGCATGCCCAGTCAGCTCTCGAGGGCGCTGATTGTGAGCATTGCGAGCGTTTTTCGATAAGAACGCTCCGCTCCGGCCGATCACTCTTCGAGGAGAGTGGTTCGGTTCGCGCTCCCCGCGGCTCGGGTCCCGCTTCTGTCGAGGCAGTCAGCGGGGTTTGAGACGGGCTCGGCCTTATCTCCGCCTTTACCTGCCAGTTCCAGTGCCTCAGTTCCGGGTGTGGAAGCACGCATTGCGGTTTCTTCCCCCCAGGCTGAGGCACCAATGCTGCACTTATCCAGTTTTGAAGAGCTGGATGTTGTCAGTATTGAGACAGGGGATGTTGAGGACTCGTCACCTCACTCTCCTGAACATGAGGAGCTTGTGGAGTTGCTCACTCGTGTTGTTTCTAAATTAAGCATCGAGTGGTCAGCTGCTAGGCAGGAATGTGTTTCAAAAAGCAAGCTTGATGAACGATTTTTGCCTTCCCGCGTTCAGCCTCCACGGCGGGCCTTCCGTTTCTTCCCGATCTCCACACCGAGGTGTCGAGGTCGTGGAAGAGACCCGCCTCTTATCGTGTGTTTAGTCCCCAGACATCTACATATTCTAATATCTCGGGGGCTAAGTTATATGGTTATGGGGCGATGCCCAAGGCGGAGGAGACTCTAGCTAGCTATCTTTCTGCTGAGTCTTCCTCGTCTCTTAAGGCACCAGCTTTACCCACCAAGCCTCTCAGAAATACTTCGGCTTTGGTGGGTAAGGCTTACTCGGCGGCTGGTCAGGCTTCGGCGTGTCTGCACACGATGTCTATATTGCAGGCATACCAAGCCGATCTTTTAAAAGATATGAGTGAGAGTGAGGAGGTCAGCACTGACGTGGTTCGAGAACTGCGTCAGGCTGCAGATTTATCTCTGCGTGCCACCAGGGAGTCGGCTAAACTAATGGGCCGTTCTATGGCAGCCCTGGTGGCCGCAGAGAGACACTTGTGGCTTAATCTGTCTGATATGAAGGATAAGGAGGAAGCTTTTCTTTTGAATGCTCCACTTTCTCTGTCTGGTTTATTTGGTGGCACAGTAAACACGGTCATAGATAAATTTCAGGAAGAAAAGAAACAAGCTGCAGCTTTTCAAAAATTCCTCCCCCTCAAAGTTCATGTCTCAGGGTCTGCTGGGCGAGGGCAGACCAAGCCGTAGACAAGCTCCTCACATAGGGTGCAACAAAAGCAGAGTGTTGCGTCTCGTGTCCCCCCTTCTAAACAGTGGGAACAGACGCGACAGTCTCAGGCGAGGCCTTCTAGTGATAAGACTGATCTGAGGACAGTCATTATGGCTAAGAAGGCTTCGTCTAAGAAGAAGTCCTGACGCCACTGGGCAAGCAGTAGTTTAGAGCAGTCAGACCAGTTGTTCCCTGCCGGTGCGCCGTTACAGGGCGCTGTGTCTGCTGCTCAAAATATTCCAGAGGCCAGCCTCGAGAGGCTGGTACCGTTAGTAGATTTTCTGGCAGAGTGGAAAAGTCTTCCAAAAATATCTCAGTGGGTTCTGCATTCGATAGAAAGGGGTTATGTCATTCAGTCCAGATCTCCTCCTCCTCGATTCAGCGGGGTCCTGCCCACCGTGGTGGGCCCCGAGCAGGCTCTGGAAATGGAACTAGAGATGAAAACGCTCCTTCAAAAGGAGGCTATAGAACGGGTTCCTCCTCCCAGCAAGGTGTCAGGTTATTACAGCCGATATTTCATCGTTCCAAAGAAGGATGGGGGGTTGCGTCCAATTTTAGATCTGCGCCTATTAAATCGTGCTGTAGCCAGGCTCAAATTCAAGATGCTTACGCTAAAGTTCCTGAGGTTCGCTTTCGGGGGCGAAGCGTACCAATATCGTGTTCTTCCGTTCGGCCTAGCTTCATCTCCCCGCACGTTCACGAAGTGCATGAACGCAGCGCTAGTCCCGCTGCCGCTCCAGGGCATTCGTATACTGAACGACATAGACGATTGGTTGATTCTCGCTCAATCGCAGCAGCAAGCGGCTCTGCATCGAGATGTCGTCCTCGCACACATCAAGAAATTGGGGTTGAGGCTGAATGCCAAGAAGAGTGTTCTATCTCCATCACAGATAACATCTTTTCTGGGGGTACTATGGGATTCTGTAGCAATGCGGGCTTGCCTGCCCACACCGCTTCCATTCTCTCAGCTGTAAAAAGAGTAAAGCTAGGCCAGTTGCTCACTGTAAAGCAGTTCCAGAGACTGCTGGGTCTGATGGCAGCAGCGTCCAGTGTTATACCCTGCGGCCTGCTGTACATGAGACTATTACAGTGGTGGCTCAGGACCAAGGGGTTCTCCCCGAGGGGAAACCCCCTCCGCGTGATCAAAGTTACACGGCGTTGTCTCCGTGCTCTGGTCATGTGGAGGGATCCTTGGTTTCTGTCCCAGGGACCTATGTTGGGAGCTCTTTGTCGTTGTGTAACGTTAACGTCAGATGCTTTCCTCACAGGCTGGGGGGGCGATCATGAGTGGTCGCCCAGCCCAGGATCTGTGGCAGGACCGTCATCGATTTTGGCATATAAATTGTCTAGAGATGTTGGCAGTGTTTCAGGCTCTGAAGCACTTCCTGCCAGACCTGAGAGGTCATCATGTTCTTGTCCGGTCCGACAATACATCGGTGGTCTCTTACATAAACCATCAGGGGGGTCTGCGCTCTCGCCCGTTATACAATCTGGCTCGCCAGATCCTTCTATGGTCCCAGGGGAAGCTTCTCTCATTGAGGGCGATTTATCTCCCGGGGTATTTAAATCAGGGAGCGGACATCCTGTCGAGGCAGGGGCCGAGGCCCAGGGAATGGAGACTCCACCCCGAGGTGGTGGAGCTCCTTTGGATGCAGTACGGTCGTACCGAGGTAGACCTATCTGCATCCAGGCAGACATCACACTGTCCACTGTGGTTCTCTGTCAGTCATCCAGCCCCACTGGGGTTGGATGCTATGTAATATGTAAGGTGTACCCCTTTCCCCCGATTGCTCTGCTCCCAGGAGTTCTGGAGAGGGCTCGCCGGGACGGGGTCAGTCTATTATTGGTAGCCCAGTTCTGGCCGGCCCGAGTATGGTTTGCGGAAATAGTGTCTCTTCTAGATGGCTCTCCTCTGGAGATTCCGATCAGGAGGGACCTTCTCTCTCAGGCGAGCGGGTTGATACTTCACCCCCGCCCAGAGTTGTGGAAGCTATGGGCTTGGCCTCTGAGGGGGCCAAGCTCGTAGGGGCTGGTCTCTCAACCGAGGTTGTTGAGACCATCCTTCACTCCAGAGCTCCTTCCATGAGAAGGTTATACGCCTTGAAGTGGAGGCTCTTCACTTCTTTGAGTGGAGAACACCTGTTGGACCCAGTTAACTGCCCAGTGTGTGCAGTGCTGGAGTACCTGCAGGAGTGTTTCTCCTCAGGGCTATCCCCCTCCACACTAAAGGTGTATGTGGCGGCACTTGCTGCTTACCATGTCCCTTTCAGTGGAGTTTCTTTGGGGAGAAACCCATTTATAACCCGCTTTCTTCATGGTACTTTGAGGCTGAGGCCTGTAGTCCACACGAGGGTGCCAGCATGGGACTTAGCTTTCATCCTAGAAGGTCTTTCCCTAGCTCCCTTTGAGCCTATTGAAGTAGTTGTTGATAAATTTGTAACTTTGAAAACTATTTTTCTCCTTGCCATTTCCTCTCTTAAGAGAATCAGAGATATTCAGGCTCTCTCGGTTGCTCCCTCGTGCTTGGAGTTTTCACCTGGCATGGTGAAGGCTTTTCTCCACCCCAGGCCAGGGTATGTCCCTAAGGTTCCTACCAATGTGGCCAGACCTATAGTTCTGCAGGCCTTCTGTCCTCCTCCTTTTACATTGTCTGATCAGGAAAAACTTAATCTGCTCTGCCCCGTTCAGACTCTAGATGCTTATGTCCACAGAGCTGCCCTGTGGAGGAAATCAGAACAGCTGTTGGTGTGTTTTGGACCACCTAAGAAGGGGTCCCCAGTGTCTAAGCAGAGGATGAGCAAGTGGGTGGTTGAGGCCATCTCACTTGCCTATGAGTCGGTTGGTAATCCAGGGAACAAGGCAAGATATCCAAAACCAAGAGACAAGAAAAACATAAGAATGCTCAGAAATGCAGTGTAACACTTAAACAAGACTTTGCGGTGAGTAACTGAATGAACATGGTATAAATAGACAGACTAACAGGATGATGAGACACAGGTGAATGCAATCAGTGAATGAGGTACAGGTGAATGTGATCAGTGATAAGTTATGGTGAGTCCAGGCAGTGAGTTATGGGAAATGTAGTTTGTGAGTGATAATAGTCTTATCTGGAGTGCCCTCTGGTGGCTCTCAAGGGCACTCCAGCTGGTGACCGTTACACTACCCTTATGAAACAAAAATATGTGAGACTATAATGCAAAATATAATGCAATATATTACATATAGAAACTAGTGCTTATATTTTCAATATGCTGCAATATATGCATTGACTGTGTATGGCTGTATATTAATACATATAAAATATGTATAAATGAAGACAAATAATAGCATTACATGTAATATTCTCAAAGTTTAATCCTTTATTGTGTACAAATACTGCACATAAAGGTTCCCATATAAATGTGAATGTATGTTCACACACACACACACACACACACACACACACACACACACACACACACACACACACACACACACACACACACACACACACACAGACACACACACACACACACACACATATATATATATATATATATATATATACACACACACACATTCATGGAATGAGTTACATCAGATTTCTAGTTCCCAGCATGCTTTGCTTCTGACTGTTAAAGGAGAGCAAATGTTAAAATTAAGTGTTATTTAATGTGTTTTGCTCAATACTAATATAGGGGCAGATCTGTTAGTGTTTAATGCTCTATTATTTTGTAATTTAAAAGGTTTTCTGGTATGTGTGAGTTTGTGGGGTCATTGTGCTGAAGAGTCGAGCCTGTGGTTCTGTTGATGATTGGCTGAACACTATTAGACTATAATTACTATATTTTAAAAGTAATAACTGTGCTCTCTTCAGAACAGAGATAGTCTCTTGGATAAAGACTTTAGTGTGTATATGTTGTACCAGAAAAATCAACAATGGCATATTGACATACCTAAACGCATCAACTTTACAAACACCTTCATAAAAATAACGTAACTAATCTGAAAAAGACTCAATGTTCACATCGCTGTATAGATTTTAGCCATTGTTTCAGCTTTGTAGAGAAAACTGTTCTGGTTGCAACTTTAGATCTCCAGGCATGATGGTCCATAGACGTGCACCTTTACATCTATATATTATGAAGTGTATTGCTGACTATAAAATTACATACATTATAATATGGACCATCATGGACCATCATGACCCTAACCCTAACCCTAACCCTAACCTAGCCCCCAATAGAGAAAAGATCATATTAATATAATAGACACAGACTTGTAGTGGAAATAACATTTATTGACATACTTTTGACGTTTAATTGACGTAAAAAAGGCCTATCACTGAAACCACAGTCAGAATTTGTGAGCTGAGAACTGCAACCACACAGAGTTAACCAGCAGATAAAACTACCAGAAACCAGTGGAAGAGCAACACATTCTCACTCTAAAGACGTCTAAGACTGAGACATGGTTAAGTGCTTTGCACATCACTACTGTAGTTCAATTGGCAATTCATAACTAATTTACAATTCAGTCAGGGCCATTTTCACAGCATATATTATATTTATTATAATGATGCATACAGTTAGTGTTGGCGGAAGGGTTCTGTAATGGGCAAAATACACATCTATACAGCCATGCCTGAACAGAGCGAGAGAGCAGCAAGTAAAACCCCCTGGGGTAACTTAACACATTCAGTAATCATGCATACATAATTGCCATCACAATTTACTTGAGTGTTGTAAACAAGCCAAAAAACATGAAAGATGATACAATGAAATGAACTATGACAGTAATGAGCAGATTCCGCTAGGTGGAGCTGGGGATGGAGGGGGAGTTAGATTTTTACCTAGGCATCGCCACGTGACCTTGATCATGCGAAAAAGATTTCCCCTCTGAGAAAACCCCTTGGTTCTGCGCCACTGCAGGGGTCTCATGTACAGGAGGCCAAAAGTTATTACGTTGGACAGTGACTGGCATAGTTTTACCTAGTCTAGTCTAAAGGGAAGAACCCGATATTGGTACACTTCGCCCCCGAAAGCAAATCTCAGGGACTTTCCGTGATGAGGACGGATGGCTACATGGAAGGACGCGTCCTTAAATCTATTGTGACAAACCAGTCCTCGGACTGAATCTGTGACAAAATCTGTTTGAATGTAAGCCTCCAATCCTTCTTTGGAGCAATGAAGTAACGGCTGTAAACCCCTGACTCCCCGCTGGGAGGAGGAACTCTTTCTATAGCCTCCTTTCGCAGAAGAGTCTGTACTTCTTGCTTCATAACCAGAGCCTGCTCGGGGTCCACCACGTAGGGAGGACCCCTAGAAATCTGGGTGGAAGAACCTAACTGAATTCTGTAACCCTTTTCTACGTTAACATAACCAGAGCCTGCTCAGGGTCCACCAACGTAGGGTGGATGAGAACCGAACTGAATTCTGTAACCCTTTTCTATAGTGAGCAGGCCCCAACAAGATATATTTGACAGTAGCTTCCACGCTGCCAGAAAATCTTCTAAGGGGACCAGTCTCTCAAGAATGGATCATTGGGAGATGCAGGCACCTCGGCGCCCTGAAGCGGCGAACCGGCAGGGAACAACCGAACTGACTGTTTTACAACCCCTCCTCGGAGGATCGTTTGGGGACGCTGACACCTCGGTGCCCTGAAATGGCGAACCGGCAGGGAACAACCGAACTGGCAGCGCTGCGACCCTCCTCAGAGAGTCGCCCCCCCAAAATAGATTCTTATTGTAGAGATGCAGACCCATAATCTACGCGCTGCCTAGGCAAACGCAAGATCTGATCCCAAAGATTCTTATTGCAAGCCTCTAATCTACGCGCTGCCTCTGCAAACCCGAGATCTGAGCCATGACTCTTATGCAGCCCCGTAATGTACACGTTGCCTCAGCAAAAACGCGAGATCCGAGATCGAGTCACAGAAACTTTATTACAGACCCGTAATCTATGCGCTGCCTCGGCAAACGCGAGATCCGAGCCACTTCTTTATTGACTTTCTTCCCTTGAGAAGAAAGCCAACAAGAACTAAAACTCTCGATAGTACATATGTTACACGTCAGGAATTTATGAATGATCACTGTCAGCCCCAATTTACTAGAGCTGACCGTGCATACTCCACTCCCAAACAAACAACATATGAATCGCGTGTCCCCACTTGCAAAGAAGCGAGGGCAGGAACGAACACACGATCCAATGCTTTTTGCTCTCCATACTCCTGTCTAATATATATATATATATATATATATATATATGCTTGTGGACAAACAACAATAAATAGACAGAGACAGATTCACACAGAGCACTTGCTGAAGGCACAGAAGCTAGCGTGGCGGTTTTTAGGTGTGCTTTGTAGTTTCCTGGTCGATGACGTCACCCGCCTATGACGTCTCGTCTCTCCATTGGACTGATTATACATGTGCTTCACAATACAATCACGCAGGGGTGTTCCCACCTCGCCTCGACGCAGCTCGAGTTCCCTTGAAAGGGAACAATACATTAATTTCAATTTTGTAAGACACTTTTTGTTTAAAAAAGTCAATATGCGTGGTGGGGTGGGGTAGCTTACTCTATGGGAACCCCTTTCAAAACGCCCTTTCAATTAGTGATGGCAATTTCAAAACACTGGCTGCGTTCGAAACCGCATACTGCCCTACTATATTGTAGAGGAAAAGCAGTAGGTGAGCGAATGAGTATGTACAAATCCTTAGTATTCATAAAAGAATAGGCGAGAGTTACCTGGGTGACGTACTAATTCTCACAAGATTTTGACGTGCGTATACTAATAGTGCATTCAAATATGCCTACTTTCCTACTATATAGTAGGAGAAAACAGTATGTGAAAGGAGTAGTATGTTCGAATCATCAGTATTCATAAAAGAGTAGGCGAGAAGTTCCCGGATGGGAACTTACTGTTTCCGGACAGATTCTCGAGTGCTCGTCCGATGGATACTTTTCTATCCCAGGGGGCCACGGGATGGAGAAGATAAAAAGAAGGAGAAGAAGACAAGGATACGTAATGATCAAACATGACGGAAAAGATGAACGAGAGTGTTTTCAAATGTATTACAAACCAAATCGCATGTGTTGAACTGCTGATTTTATTTCCTTGTTCAGTCTGTTTTGGATGAGTTTGGACTCAATTCTGTTTCCTGAGTTGAATGCTATATTCTTTTCATTGATAGTGTGTAGCAATGTTCAGGGAAGAAGGAGGCGGGAACCGGCGAACAATCAAAATATAATTTATTTAAATAAAACAAACAAACGAAATACCACCAGCAGCCCCTCGCGGACGACTGCTGACTACCGAAAATAAACATAAGGAACTGCCAGCAGCCCCTCGCGGACGACTGCTGGCTAAAATAAAATACAAAAACAAAACACAACTAAAACACAGGCCTGTTCCTCTCTCTATCATCAACGTCGTCGCTCCTCCTTTATGCTTCCGCTCCTCCGTGAGAGATGCGAGACCGGTGTGCTTCAAAGGTGTTGCTCATTAGCAATCGCACCACCGGCCTCGCGCCGTTCTCTCACGTCCCTCAGCCGTCCTGTTCGCCACATACCCCCATCGCCCCTCACAGGCCGGGGGGTACCCACGAGCCTGTGCCTACTCCCCCCCCCGGCGGCGGCGATCCCTGGGGAGTATGGACAGACAAACCGAGGGAAACGGAGACGGAAGCATGAGGAGCGACAGATCGAGAGAGGGGAGAGAGGAAAAAAAAAATTGGTCCGGTTCCCACAAAGCGCTGCCATCTGGTCCCCCACCAGCTGTGCGCTCTCCTCCGCGGTGCCTGGCGGTGACGCTGGGTAGCCCTCGGTGGACGGCTCGACGCTCCTCCGCCGCCCGGTGGACGGCGACGGCTCCTCGGGTGCCTTGGGCAGACGGCAGGAGTCCCCCGCTCCCTGCTCCTCCCCTTCACTGGTGGACGGCAGCAGGCTCCGGCCCACGGCGAGCGGCGGCGACTCCTCCTCTCCCTCCCGGATGGCAGCCGCCCCTCCAATACCCAGGCGGCCGGCAGCGAGCTCGACCGTCCCACCGGCAACTCACTCCAGCGCACCGCCTCGAGCGTCCGTGGCCGCGAGTCCCCCGCTCCCTGCTCCTCCCCTCGCTCGGCGGATGGCAGCAGGCTCCGGCCCACGGGGAGCGGCGGCGACTCGCGCACCATGCTCGATGGCACCGCGGATTCCCCACATCGGCGAGGACTCTCTGACAGCGCGTTCCTCCCTCTTCCCGGGTTTCGGCACCAGTGTAGCAATGTTCAGGGAAGAAGGAGGCGGGTACCGGCGAACAATTACAATATAGTTTATTTAAATAAAACAAACAAACGAAAATACCGCCAGCAGCCCCTCGCGGACGACTTCTGGCTTCCGAAAATAAACATAAGGAACTGCCAGCAGCCCCTCGCGGACGACTGCTGGCTAAAATAAAATACAAAAACAAAACACAACTAAAACACAGGCCTGTTCCTCTCTCTATCATCAACGTCATCGCTCCTCCTTTATGCTTCCGCTCCTCCGTGAGAGATGCGAGACCGGTGTGCTTCACAGGTGTTGCTCATTAGCAATCGCACCACCGGCCTCGCGCCGTTCTCTCACGTCCCTCGGCCGTCCTGTTCGCCACATAGTGGTTTTCAGTGCTTTTGTAATCCAGGGTTTATTGTTAGAGAATACCTTCACAGTTTTTTGCGGGACAATCATATCTTCACAGAAGGTGATATAGTGAGTAACCACTTCAGTGGCTTCCTCAAAGCTACTCCCCTGAGTCAACACCTCCCATTCTGTGCTGTCAAAGCAGCCCTGTAGAGACTCAGCCGCATTATCATCCCACCTTTTCACCAGCTTCTTTGTCACGCCCTCTCACTGCAGTTTTGTACGGTAAGCAGGGATCAGGTGGACCCCGTTATGGTCTGGAGTGCTAGGAGGTGATTTTTTGTATGCATTCTTTACATTCCCATAACAGAGGTCAATTGTTTTGACACCTCTGGTGGCGCATGTCACATATTGTTGGTAGGTTGGAAGTGTCTTTTTTGGGGGGGGGGGGGGGGGGGTGTAAACAAGTACTAGAGCCAGCTGACCAAACTCCCGGGGAAGATATTTGGGTCTGAATGACACAGCAAGCAGCTCTAGATAAGGTGTACAGCATGAGTCTTTGACAACAGCAGTTCTGCTCCAGTCTTTATTAAAATACACGCACAACCCACCCCCTTGTCTTTTCAAGCTACTCACAGTATCCCGGTCCAGTCTGAGCGGAGAGCCGAATCCGTCCAGAGAGAGCTCGGAGTCCGCGATCATGTTATCCAGCCAGGTTTCTGTGAGGCAGACCAGACTAGCCTCTTTATATGCCCACTGGCATGTTATGTTTGCCTGTAGTTCATCCAGTTTGTTACGTAGGGAGCGAACATTGGCGAGTATAATGGAAGGTAGCGGTGGACTCTTCTGTGTGCCAGTGAGCCTTTTCAGCCTCTGCTTCACTCCACCTCTCCTTCCCCGCTTCCTCATCGGAGATTTCCGCTGGTAGTCACGGCCCGGCCCGCGTTGTCTCGGTATCAGCTCTCCGCAGTTGTCCAAGTTCGGTGCTGGATAATCCATATTTCGAGAAGCAGCAGGTCGTCCCTGTTGTACCGCAGGATTGCGCCCTCATGGCTCCCAGGTAATGCCATTAGCAATTCGGCTGCCTAGAGCAGCATCAACATCAGCTCGCACTTCCTCATCATGAAAAAATTTAATTTACAAGCTTGATCTCACTATAATAATGTCCAAAAAGGGCAAACATTCATAGAACCCGTTATATTACTAAACACTTGCACTCAGGAGCACATCTAAATAACTAGATAAACTTAAACACGCAACAAGACGCTCACCACCTGTCGCCATTACAGCGCCATCTTTTTCCCGTTGTATGTTGGTTGTCCTATTCCCGAGTCAGTTTGTGAAGTTTGTGAATATTTAATAAAAACTGCTGCACTTGGATCCTGCTTCAGGCACATCATTACACATACTTAACGAGATCTGGCTATATAGTACCTATTCTTTTAGCGCTTGTTAAGTAAGAACTTATTGAAATTAAGTACCTATACTCATTGAGTATGCGGTTTCGAACGCAGCCATTGAGGGATGAAGCTGCCATCTAAAGGTACATCAGGACACCACAGCGGACAGGTGTAACATTAGTAGATTCATTTAATGGACTGGGAACTCAAATTTACACATAAAAATGTGTATAGTTTCACACACTGTCACGGTATGGTGTGTAAGGAAGGCAGGCTGAGGCAAAGAACTCCAATACAAACGATTTACTGTTAAACAAAACCAGGTACAGGCAGGAAGACAGGCAGGATACACACAAACACCTATGCATATACAAACTGAGAACCGACCCAGACAGACTGAACAGAGAGAACTAAATACAGAAACTAACGAGGTGAGGACAGGTGACACAGATGATTAAGACAATGAACAGGTGGATGATTGAGGGAGTGAATTCAAGTGTGCAGACAAGGAGGATTCTGGGAAGTGAAGTGCAGACAAGAACAGACAGGTGCAGACGAGGACTGTGACATTACTCCCCCCTCCCGGTAGGCGTGACCTCACGCCGTAGAACAGGGGTGGGAGGGTGGGCATCCTGGAGTCCGTGACGGGAAGGCGGACCAGGTGCAGGAGGACGGACTCCAGGATGGAACAGACGGCCATGGCGGAGCAGGACGTGGGCGCGGCCATGGCGGAGCAGGACGTGGGCGCGGCCATGGCGGAGCAGGACGTGGGCGCGGCCATGGCGGAGCAGGACGTGGGCGCGGCCAGGGCGGAGCAGGACGTGGGCGCGGCCAGGGCGGAGCAGGACGTGGGCGCGGCCAGGGCCGAGCAGACGAACCCTCGGGCGGCCACGGCGGTGAGGACCCTTCGGGCGGCCACGGCGGTGAGGACCCTTCGGGCGTCCACGGCGGTGAGGACCCTTCGGGCGGCCACGGCGGAGCCGGACGAGGCGAAGGCCTATGGCCCCCCCCAAAAAAATACTTGGGGAAATCCACGGGTTCAGGAAAGGCCTCCCGAAGTTGGTTAGATACGGACCTTGACTCGGGATTCGGGTCGTCACTTGACTCGGGATTCGGGTCGTCTCTTGACTCGGGATTCGGGTCGTCTCTTGACTCGGGATTCGGGTCGTCTCTTGACTCGGGATTCGGGTCGTCTCTTGACTCGGGATTCGGGTCGTCTCTTGACTCGGGATTCGGGTCGTCTCTTGACTCGGGATTCGGGTCGTCTCTTGACTCGGGATTCGGGTCGTCTCTTGACTCGGGATTCGGGTCGTCTCTTGACTCGGGATTCGGGTCGTCTCTTGACTCGGGATTCGGTTCACTCGACTCGGGATTCGGTTCACTCGACTCGGGATTCGGTTCACTCGACTCGGGATTCGGTTCACTCGACTCGGGATTCGGTTCACTCGACTCGGGATTCGGTTCACTCGACTCGGGATTCGGTTCACTCGACTCGGGATTCGGTTCACTCGACTCGGGATTCGGTTCACTCGACTCGGGATTCGGTTCACTCGACTCGGGATTCGGTTCACTCGACTCGGGATTCGGTTCACTCGACTTGGGGTGGCTGACGTGAAGCTCTGTGCTGGACGGGACCAGCGGTGAAGGCCCTGTGCTGGACGGGACCAGCGGCGAAGAGGGCTTGGTGCTGGACGGGACCAGCGGCGAAGAGGGCTTGGTGCTGGACGGGACCAGCGGCGAAGAGAGCTTGGTGCTGGACGGGACCAGCGGCGAAGAGGGCTTGGTGCTGGACGGGACCAGCGGCGAAGAGGGCTTGGTGCTGGACGGGACCAGCGGCGAAGAGGGCTTGGTGCTGGACGGGACCAGCGGCGAAGAGGGCTTGGTGCTGGACGGGACCAGCGGCGAAGAGGGCTTGGTGCTGGACGGGACCAGCGGCGAAGAGGGCTTGGTGCTGGACGGGACCAGCGGCGAAGAGGGCTTGGTGCTTGACGGGACCAGCGGCGAAGAGGGCTTGGTGCTGGACGGGACCAGCGGCGAAGAGGGCCTGGTGCTGGACGGGACCAGCGGCGAAGAGGGCCTGGTGCTGGACGGGACCAGCGGCGAAGACTCTGGCTGGACGTGGCTGACGTGTAGCTCTGGCTGGACGTGGCTGACGTGAAGCTCCGGCTGGACGTGGCTGACGTGAAGCTCCGGCTGGACGGTCATGGCATGCCACGGAAGGAAGCTCTCCAGACATGTGGAGAGCGCCTCTCTCCAGTCCAGACCGGAGAGGTCTGGGAGCTCCCTCGGATCAACAACCTTGGCCCCCAGCCGGTAACACTTCTTGATCACCTCGTCACTCAAGGTGCAGGTGACTGCAAGGAGATAAAACCTATCTGTATATTCAAACAGATCGTGGCTACTCAGAGCCACCGCCGCGATCTGTCCAGCAAAATCCCAGCTCATCTTTTTATGGTCGGTTCTTCTGTCACGGTATGGTGTGTAAGGAAGGCAGGCTGAGGCAAAGAACTCCAATACAAACGATTTACTGTTAAACAAAACCAGGTACAGGCAGGAAGACAGGCAGGATACACACAAACACCTATGCATATACAAACTGAGAACCGACCCAGACAGACTGAACAGAGAGAACTAAATACAGAAACTAACGAGGTGAGGACAGGTGACACAGATGATTAAGACGATGAACAGGTGGATGATTGAGGGAGTGAATTCAGGTGTGCAGACAAGGAGGATTCTGGGAAGTGAAGTGCAGACAAGAACAGACAGGTGCAGACGAGGACTGTGACACACACACACAAATACACAATATAATCCATTTAAAACGTGGCTGGTGTATCAATACATCACAGATGTTTTGACATCATCAGGTCACATGGCTTAGGAAATTAAATGGATTGGATCATTTAATTAATTCTTGAAATATGCACAATGCATATTTCCATAAACAAATTATCCCATTCATAGATTCTTAGTCATGTTCTGTTTCAAGATCTTGTTCTGTTTAGTTTCAATAGGCGCGTTTCCATTACAGATTTGCGCAAAACTTTTGCATTTTTTAAAAAAAATGTCAACAAAAATATTGTGAAATGACGGCATTTCCATTAACCGATCTAATGCGACTAAAACGTCATTTTTCCTCTTGCGATAATCATTCCAAACATCATGGCGACGGATGTTGGTAGTTTTATGTATATCCATTATTATTAGGAGACGTATGTGTGTTATCACAGCATTAATGGCAAGTAAAGACTCTTATACTGAGAGTGGCTCATATAAGGAGTTTCTGGTGTTTCTCCCTCATTTCTGCTTCAAGGTCTTGATTATGGCATTTCTTTGAGGTTTAGAGTCCAGTATTCCTGTAATTCTTCTAAAGAACTCTGTCTCTTCAATTCGCAATATCAATTTGCGCAATTTGAAGGATAATGGAAACACGACTACTGTCTCTCTATTTGTCTGAGTTCTGGTTTGTTACCATAGTTTCTAATAGTTCTCACCTGTTCACTGTTCCTTTGATTGCCTATCTCAGTGATTATAAGCCCTCTGTTTCTTTAGTTCAGTGTTACGTGTTGAGGTTTATGGTAAGGTGTTGTAAGTTATGGAAGTTTTCTATTTCATCAATCATTCTGTGTCACGTACCTCTCTTTTGGAAAAGCTACACACTACCCATTAGGGATGGAAAAATGAAGCCTCATGAAGTACTGAGGCTTTCTCCTGAATGTTTCGGGATAAGATTTGAAGCATCTGGTGGCAGGTCAAATTTATAGCAGCCATAAATCGATACGCGCTTTGAAGCTTCAGTGTCAAATGTAACATCACTACTACCCGTGACAGAGCGGGGAACTTAGATTAGATTAAGCAGCAAAAGAAATGGATTTAACTGCAGTCAGAGGGTTTTCTCAGATCTGGCGTGCCTCCCTCACTATCTCGGCCACTCACTATGTCTGTGAAAACAAAAACAAACTAACAGTTCAGGAGTGATCTGTGTATGAAATGTCACAACAGGTACATATGTGCACTACCGGGAGTTTCAGTTTAAGCTCCGCTGCCGTTCGACTTTTCTGAGAGAAGAAAGTCAGCTATCACTCAGGACAGTTTATATTCCAGGTTATTTGATCTTGGAGCACATATCCTGTTGAGGCCCGGGTAATGGAGTCCGTACAGCAGAAGTATGACCGAGCGGGACTGGACTTGTTTGGCTCCGGGAAGTTGACCCACTGTCCTCTGGTCCGCCCTTATCGGTCTGGATACCATGTGTCACAGCTGAGGCTTCGTCTGTGCAACTTCCCTCTGATAGCTCTGCTCCCAGGAGTTCTAGTGAGGGTCGGCCAAAACCCAGTCAACCTATTTTTAGTGGCTCTGTTCTGGCCAGCTTTAGTTTGGTTCTCAGACTTTGTTTTTCCTGGACTGACCTCCTGTTCGGAGAGTCCTTCTGTCTCAAGTGCAGGGGTCAATCTTTCCTCCCCGGACTGAGATTTGGGAAACCTCTGCCAGTCCATAGACTCCAGCTCTCAAGGTTATTGAGACAATTCTGAGTTCCCAAGCCAGCCGATCATACTTCAAGTCTTTTCCCCTTCGTCGCAGGTTTCGCTCGAGAAAGAGAGGCTGCATCTACTCTGTCCAGTCTGCTTCGGTGGTCGCAACTGAGGTCACCAACCAGCATTTTCCCATTTTTGGGGATTACAGATGCTATTGCTCTGTCTTATGAGGCATGTGGAAAAGCTTTGCCTTTAGGTGTCTCTCCACTAGGAGGGTGGCACCTTCCAAGTGTGCACCCCCTTACATGATGTGTGTGCTGTGGCAGGCTGGTCCTCTCCGCACACATTCATCAGGTTTTACCATCGGGACATGGATTTAACCACAGGATCACTGTTCTTCAAGACTGACCTTGTTCTGTCTGTCCTCAATTATCTGTTCCAGTCCAACACAACCTTGTTGGGCAGGCATTCTTCCTCAGTGTGGCGGCGTACTGACATTCCCATCGCATCAACGCCATGACGCAGAATGTCATTCCATCTCAGGGAAAATGGTTACATATGTAACCTGTGACGGTTTCTATGTTTTATTGGGACTTTCCATAATGGTTTTTATGTGCAAACTGTATATTCTCTCCCCTTACACTAACCCTACCCCTAAATCTATCCATCACACAAAACTTTCTGCATTTTTTCTTTATGATTTATAAGCTTGTTTCTGAATTGGGACCAAATATGTCAAAGATTTCTGGGTCATTCTGTGGCTCAAATTTTAGATTTAGATTTTTTTTTTATTCTGTAGAAAAAGAAACATTGTTGCGCTCACTACAGCACGGGTGTTTTAGTAGAGACAGAATGCAGGCTAATAGGTGGGAGGTTCATGTTCCTGATTGAAGGAGGGACCAGTAAAACCCAAATCAGCAAGATCTTAAAACGGTGTGTTAGTATAAGTATGAGATATACGCAGAAGCAAGAGTTAATTTTGCATGTTGTCTCGTTGGGAGAGATGCGCCACCGGTAAGCTGTTGTTTAATAATGAAACGCTTATTGAAATGCGGGGAAAGTTTGTCTGTCTGTTTGTGCAACCATTGTATTACCGCGGCATATGCGCGCAGTTTGTGTGAAGATAAATGTTGATAAATGTTGCTGTGGGAACACTGATAAAACCTCATTTACAACCAAATGTTTAATGGTGTAGTATTAATAGTATTCGCGGTAATACTTAAGTAAATGTTTGGATTTGGAGCGGTTCACTTTCGTATGAGTTACTTCCTGGTTTGCGATGCCGGATTGGAAATGTAGTTTGTCGTCTTATGTTGATAATGAGTTACTAAGCTAAAGCGTCACTACCATAAAATTACACTCACTAGATTCACTTTGGGCCAACGCACTGAGAATATCTCTTTGATTTTAGAGCGATTGGTTTAATTATAATCGAATATTGGTGTATATCTTATATGTGTGAAGTTGTTGCATTTCTGTGTTAAATGTTTATGTTTGTATAGTCATTTAGACACTAAATTATATTATAATATTTATAGAGAACGTTGATTAATATTATTCCGTAATGTTTATTGGAATTTATATTTATTTATATTTTATATTACTCAGAATTTATAGTATGTTATTTAAGTGGTTATTAATATTGTCATTTACATTGTCTTTTTATGTCTATAGGTTTATAACCTATTGTTTGTGGACTGATCAACTAAATAAATCCAAGTAAATGCAAAACCACAATGAGTTATGAAAACGTGTCCTCTCCTGACGCCCCGTTCGTTGGGGAAATTCTTACAAGAACCGAACAAACATAAATAGTAATGAAAGCTAAAATATTAAATGTCACAGATGCATGACTCTAGTTTCCAATACAATAATATATATGCTGAGAATCTTCTGTACATTATGTTTTACATTTTGAGGCATACAGGTCCTTCTAAAAAAATTAGCATATTGTGATAAAGTTAATTATTTTCCATAATGTAATGATAAAAATTAAACTTTCGTATATTTTAGATTCATTGCACACCAACTGAAATATTTCAGGTCTTTTATTGTTTTAATACTGATGATTTTGGCATATAGCTCATGAAAACCCAAAATTCCCGTCTCAAAAAATTAGCATATTTCATCCGACCAATAAAATAAGTGTTTTTAATACAAAAAAAGTCAACCTTCAAATAATTATGTTCAGTTATGCACTCGGGAATCCTTTTGCAGAAATGACTGCTTCAGTGCGGCGTGGCATGGAGGCGATCAGCTTGTGGCACTGCTGAGGTGTTATGGAGGCCCAGGATGCTTCAATAGCGGCCTTAAGCTCATCCAGAGTGTTGGGTTTTGCGTCTCTCAACTTTCTCTTCACAATATCCCACAGATTCAGGTCAGAAGAGTTGGCAGGCCAATTGAGCACAGTAATACCATGGTCAGTAAACCATTTACCAGTGGTTTTGGCACTGTGAGCAGGTGCCAGGTCGTGCTGAAAAATGAAATCTTCATCTCCATAAAGCTTTTCAGCAGGTGGAAGCATGAAGTGCTCCAAAATCTCCTGATAACTAGCTGCATTGACCCTGACCTTGATAAAACACAGTGGACCAACACCAGCAGCTGACATGGCACCCCAGACCATCACTGACTGTGGGTACTTGACACTGGACTTCAGGCATTTTGGCATTTCCTTCTCCCCAGTCTTCCTCCAGACTCTGGAACCTTGATTTCCGAATGACATGCAACCACTGAGCAACAGTCCAGTGCTGCCTCTCTGTAGCCCAGGTCAGGCGCTTCTGCCGCTGTTTCTGGTTCAAAAGTGGCTTGACCTGGGGAATGCGGCACCTGTAGCCCATTTCCTGTAGCCCATTTCCAGTAGATGTTTCTACTCCAGACTCAGTCCACTGATTCCGCAGGTCCCCCAAGGTCTGGAATCGGTCCTTCTCCACAATCTTCCTCAGGGTCCGGTCACCTCTTCTCGTTGTGCAGCATTTTTTGCCACACTTTTTCCTTCCCACAGACTTCCCACTGAGGTGCCTTGATACAGCACTCTGGGAACAGCCTATTTGTTCAGAAATTTCTTTCTGTGTCTTACCCTCTTGCTTGAGGGTGTCAATGATGGCCTTCTGGACAGCAGTCAGGTCGGCAGTCTTACCCATGATTGCGGTTTTGAGTAATGAAACAGGCTGGGAGTTTTTAAAAGCCTCAGGAATCTTTTGCAGGTAATCTTTATGAGTTAATTAGTTGATTCAGATGATTAGGTTAATAGCTCGTTTAGAGAACCTTTTCATGATATGCTAATTTTTTGAGACAGGAATTTTGGGTTTTCATGAGCTGTATGCCAAAATCATCTGTATTAAAACAATAAAAGACCTGAAATATTTCAGTTGGTGTGCAATTAATCTAAAATATATGAAAGTTTAATTTTTATCATTACATTATGGAAAATAATGAACTTTATCACAATATACAAATTTTTTGAGAAGGACCTGTATATGATGAGATTCAAAGAAGATTAAGTCAAGCAACCCAGTTGTCTGACACTAACCATTTGCACCTCCTGAACAGTGTCATTGTCCCAAGTAAAGCTATGATAATGTGAAGGTATGGGTGATACTGTCAGGCTGATTGGATTAGCATCTGTGCATCTGAATGACACTGTTATCCTGATGAGATCAGGTAATGCTGACTCCTGTACTTCATTTACATGCCACCTCTATGTAAATTCCTCCCCATTGAAAGGCATATAAACTACAATGTAAAGTTCCCTTAGTTAGACTTGGATGACTACAGCGACGCAAAGCGAGTTCTCAATAAAGAGTAACTTTAACTGCTTGAAAGATATCCCAACGTCTCCTGGTCTCTCCTTGGACAAAAGAAAGTTTCAAACAGGGTCAAAATGATTTGGAGCCAAATTACAGGGAGGTAAAAATTACTTTAGAAAGACGGCAGCATCATTATTTTATTTCTACACAAAGATTGGTAGGTCTATTAGTCAAATCTGTCGACTTTATCAATCTTTGTTTCATTATATGCCAACGGTAACAAAATGGCACAAAGCACTTGTGTTTTTTGCCTCATGTTTGCATGCCTGTAACTCAAGAAGTATTAAAGATATCTTCATGTCTTTTAGATTCTGGTTCTTAACAAACTTTTCTTTTGGTATCTTCATTTTAAAAGGCCCTCGATGGTTCAACCCCAGAGATATGGAGATCTCAATGCAGTTCCATAAGTAAATTAGTCAATTGTACACATTTCCAGTGGTCAAAAACCATATGTGGGACACTTTGCATAGATACCTTTTCCTTTTAAAAAATAATATCTAAAGAACAAATGATGTTAGAACTAGAAATGTATCTCATGTTTTTCTTTCAGCTCAATTGCATCGAACATACCTCTCTGAGTGCCATAAATATTCCTTTTCCAAATGTTGCATGCATGTAATCAAGATATCTTAATATCCTTCTAGATTCTCATTCTTAATAGACTTTCCTTTTGGAATCTTCATTTTCAAGGTCCTATATAGCTCAGTCCCATAGATATGTGAATCTCAAAGCAGCTCTATGTTCAAATTAGTGTATTTAAAAAAAAAAAAGTAAATGTGGTTCACTTTGCACACAGCTGATAGTTATTGCATTTAAAGAGGAATGTCTGAAGAATAAATAAACCAGACATGGATTTTATTTCCCTGTATCATAACAATTGCATACAACTTAAGCCCTATTCACACAGGATAAGTATTACCATGTGACCTCTAGTCATTTGTAATAATTGCGGAGGTTGTCTTTAATCTTATTCCCGTGGGAAATAGCCATGTCTGTAATTTGTAAAGTAAAAATACCCCCGCAAATGAACTACCATATTTCGCCGAACACCGAGGTCCTGTGGTAATATTAGTCACGTGAGAATCTGCATCTCTGTGAATTGGCGGGATCGAATTTAATTTTTTCAAGGTTTTTGTTTCATGCTCGCCTTTTTATCCATCTTTTGCGAAGAATGGAGCTGCGTTGGAGTGTTTTGATAGTATTTTGGGTGCTGGGTCATATCGCTATACAGCAACTACACAATTTGCAGGAAGAGAAAGCTGAAAATCATCAGATGAGTAAAAACAAAAATAATGATTAGATGGAGATGAATGACATAGCAGCATGTGGTAAGGAACATTCTTCTGTTTATGATATATCATACAGCTATACCTATAATAACGGCATTCATAACATTTCAAAGCAATAGCTTATTGACGTCATATCCGGGAGATAAGTCAGTAAATTTTACAAAAATAAAATCACAGGGTTTGGTTATCCCGTGTGAATGCGCTACATGAAGTTCAGATGTGGAGGGGTAATTTCTAAATCACACGTGGTCCTCATATAGTACTAATCCGGTACGAATAGGGCTATGACCTCTGAGTACCAAAAATCCACTGAAAATGGTTGAGGCACATTCACTTGCCCTCAAAAGTGTTTCAGAATCTATATTTGAATCAGTTTTAGGGATATTTGAAAGATGGGATTTTAACAGCTTCTGATGCTACAAAGAGTATGAAAAATACACAGTATTGTAACTACGTTACCACATTGACATCCCAACATCTATGGGATTGAACCATATAAGACCTTAAAATTAAGATTCCAAAAGAAAAGTTTCATAAGAACAAGAATCTTAGAGGACATTATGAAATCTTTAACACTTCTTGAATTAAATACATGTAAACTTCTGAAAAATGTTTGTTTTTTGGCGTGTAGGTGTGTTTAATGCAAATCTTCTGATAGAGGCAAACAACTGACCCCAAATGTGTACAATTGACCAATTCCGACGGTTGAACATCCGTAAAGCTGCGGGTCCAGACGGCATTCTGGGCCGCGTCATCAGAGTGTGCGCGAACCAACTGGCTGGGGGTTTTACGGACATTCTCAGTCTGACCCTCTCCATGTCTGTAGTCCCCACATGCTTCAAAACGTCCACCATTGTACCTGTACCGAAGCAATCCAATATCACCTGCTTAAATGACTGCTGTCCTGTTGCTCTGACCCCCCTCATAAGCAAATACTTTATTTTTTATTTATTTAACCCTTATTTAACCAGGGAAATTCTTTGAGAACAAGTCTCTTTTACAAAGGAGCCCTGGCCAAGAAGGCCGCAATAAAAGTTCCACATAAAATACAAAATATAATAAATACAATAAACATACAAGACATAATACATTAACAATTACAATGAATCAGCCACGCTTAAAAAATAAAATACAATGGCTTTACAACAATTAGAAACACAATGTAACAAATTACAATACAATAGACTTCACCTAATTTGGGAAGCAGGGACAGGTGCCCATTGTGCCTGCTTCCCGATACTTTACTAGCCTCTTAAAGTGACCAAAGGAGAGACTAGTCAGAGATTACTTCTGTTCTGTTCTACCTGGAAAACCTGTTCTTGCATCTACAATACACACTGCTCTCTCCCACCTGGAAAAAAGGAACACATATGTGAGAATGCTGTTTGTAGACCACAGCTCAGCATTCAACAACATAGTGCCCTCCATGCTTGATGTGAAACTCCGGGCTCTGGGCTTAAACAACTTGCTGTGAAGCTGGATCCTGGACTTCCTGTCAAACAGACACCAGGTGGTTAGAATGGGCAGCAACATCTCCTCATCACTGACCCTCAACACTGGAGCCCCACTGGGCTGTGTTCTCAGCCCACTCTTGAACTCCTTGTACACACATGACTTCGTGGCAACTCTGATGATATGACGGTGGTAGGTCTGATCACCGACAACGATGAAACGGCCTACAGAGAGGAGGTGCACACCTCTCCCTCAACGTCAGCAAGACCAAGGAGCTAGTGGTCGACTTCAGGAGGAATGACAGAGATCACAGCTCTATCACCATCGACCACCGATGGAGAGAGCCAGCAGCTTCAAGTTCCTCCATGTCCACATCACAGAGGAACTCACATGGTCCGTCCACATCAAGGCCGTCGTGAAGAAGGCTCATCAGCGCCTCTTCTTCCTGAGACGGTTTCTTTTCACCATTTTTCTTCGCTGTAGTTTATTTTAACTGGCCCTGGGGAAGTTTGGAATGAACCGCCACATCCTCACACGGTTCTACACCAGCACTGTAGAGAGCATCCTGACTGGCTGCAGTACTGCCTGGTATGGCAATACTACCGCCCGTAATCACAAAGCCCTGCAAAGGGTGGTGCGCACTTCCAGTCGTATCATCGGAGGTGAGCTTCTCTCCCTCCAGGAAATATATGCCAGGCGGTGTGTGAAGAAAGCTCTGAGGATCATCAGAGACTCTAGCCAACCGTGCCATGGGCTGCTCTCATTGCTAGCGTCAGGCAGGCAGTGCCGCAGCATCAGGGCACACACCAGCCGACTCCATGACCCCCAAGCAATTAGATTTCTGAACTCTTGATCCCTCATGAGTCATAATCAATAACCATAAACTGTCATATTAACTGATCACAGGAAGCAAATGCGAGTAAACAGTGTTTATTGAAGTGATGAGTCTCAGAACAGTAAGTCAGCTGGTGGAATGGTGACGCAGGGACTTCGATGGCCAGATCCGGTAAAGTGCAGACAGACGGTGAGATGACAAAATCCACAATGAAGACGACGAACAGGGACACCAGGCAGGAACACGAACCAGAAGACCAGACAGGGAAACATCAAACAACGATCTGACAAAGATGAGAGAACAGCGGTGAGTATAAGTAACATGGTGACATCAACTGCAGCTGGTGATGTGATGATGAGCAGCTGGAGCGGATCGGGTAATGACATACAGACACGCCTCTTACACACGTGCACTCATACACCAACATAAACACAAGACTAGAAGGAACTAGTGAATACGTCTACCGTGACATAAACAGTCTGAATGTCAACACAGTACAATATAACCATCTATATATTTACATATATATATTTTTTTATCGTATGTGTAACTATTGTATGTATAGATGTCTATATTGTATATTATTTGTTGTATTGGTTAGTGTATATGGTGCTGTGAGTAATTGTGCGCACATTAGATGTGTAAATCTGTGTAAATTGTGTAATTCTCATATTTGCTGTAAATTGTTATACGTCCCATCGTGTCATGACTGCTATGTTGCTCGGAACTGCACCTAAGAATTTCACCCACTGTTGCACTTGTGTATATGGTTGTGTGACAATGAAGTGATTTGATTTGAACCATCAAGGGCCTTTAAAATAAAAGGAAAGTTTGTTAAGAACCAGAATCTAAAAGGATATGTAGATATCTTTAATACTTCTTGTGATACAGGCATGCAAATTTTAAATGGTTTTGAATGGTTACCGTTGGCATGTAATGATACAAAGATTGAGTAAGTCGAGAGATTTGACTAAAAGGCCAACCAATCTCTGTGTAGAAATAAAGTAATGATGCTGCTATCTTTCTAAAGTCATTTTTACCCCTCTGTAATTTGGCCCCAAATCTCAGATGAAAATGGCCATTTTTGACCCTCCTCTACAAAATACTGAATTACTGTGGCATTTAATATTCTGGCTTCCATCACTATTTACATGGCTTTTCCTATCACTGCTATGTTGATGACACACAACTCTACCTCTCATTCCAGCCTGATGATCCGACGATAGCTGCTCGCATCTCAGCCTGCCTGACAGACATCTCTGGCTGGATAAGGGACCACCACCTTCAACTTAACCTTGCGAAGACAGAGCTACTTGTGGTCCCGGCCAACCCAACACTTCATCATAACTTCTCCATTCAGCTGTGTTCATCATCCATAACTCCATCAAGGTCAGCCAAGAACCTTAATTGTGATTGACGATCAATTGAACTTCACAGACCACATTACTAGAACTGCCCGGTCCTGCAGATTTGCCTTGTACAACATCAGGAGGATCAGCCCCTTCCTATCAGAGCTACACAACTCCTTGTCCAAGCGGTTGTTCTACCCAGACTGGACTATTGTAATGCTCTCCTGGCTGGTCTTCCAGCTTGCTCGATCAAACCTCTGCAGCTGATCCAAAATGCTGCAGCTAGAGTGGTCTTTAACGAGCCGAAGAGAGCACACGACACTCCTCTCCTCATAAAACTGCACTGGTTGCCAGTTGCCGCTCACATCAAATTCAAGTCACTGAAGCTTGCCTATAGAACACCCACTGGCTCTGCTCCCTTTTACCTCAACTTATTGCTTCACACTTACGTGCCATCCAGAAACATCTCAAAGAGGCACAACATTTCTTTCTCTGACCTTTCCCTGGACTGTTCCTGCTGGAGGAATGATCTGACCGGAGCTGCTGAGTCCGTGGCCACTTTCAAGAAGCAGCTGAAGACGCTTCTTTTTCGGCAACACTTGATCCATTAATACTAACACTTTATCTTCTATTCTTAATCTATTATCTCTATAAAAAATGTTTAAAAAAAAATACACATATTGCATTAGATTAAACTGGGAAGGGTCATAGCACTTGTATATTGCTGTCCTATTGTTAGTTTCACTGCTTCTATTGTTCTCATTTGTAAGTTGCTTTGGATAAAAGTGTCTGCTAAATGAATAAATGTATTTATGTTTGTCTTTCTACAGGAAAAAAAAGGTTGACACGGAATGACCCTTCTGGTATTGCCATCCGTGCGTGCGTGCGTGTGTGTGTGTGTGTGTGTGTGTGTGTGTGTGTGTGTGTGTGTGTGATCATCTGCTGATGATGAGGAATGTGTGCTGTAACCATGGTGACCAAGCTCACTGCATTACTGAACAGAAAAGCCAGAGCAACCCTTCTCTTAAGGCAGAATGTGATTGCTTTCCCTGGTAAATGTGCTACTAAAATTAATCTAATTATCACTTTTCCAATGTGGCATATTTCTTTGTACTCTTTATTTACTGTCTTTTAAGTGGTGTGTCATATCAGACAGTGAAGTATGAAGACATGATGCATGAGATAGGATGATGGTCTGATCATATCCTTTCATTCATATTTCATTTCACTCTTACTATTCCTCTTGAGTTTTATAGGTAAGTGTGTTTTTCAGTTTGGTTTTCCGTGGTCAAGGATTACTGTGTTTAGGTTCGCCAACCGGGACAGATCAAGAGATGTAGTTGTTGGCTCATTTGAGTTGGACTTTGTACCAGGGTTTAACTGAACAGACAGTTCATACACACACACACACACACACACACACACACACACACACACACACACACACACACACACACACACACACACACACACACACACACACACACACACACACACACACACACACACACACACTTTACAAGCGGCGTTGAGTAATACAGCTAACAGCAGGTTTAAGATAAGAAGCTTGTTATGAATTTTACACTGAGAATGAGAGTGTATATTCAAACTAGTGCGTTCCTCATGTATGGTTTTAAAGAGGTCACATGATGCTATTTTCAAAGCTCATTATTTTGTGTATTTTGTGTAATAGAATATGTTACCATGTTTTAATGCAAAAAAAAAAAATCAATATATATTTCACATACTGATAATTATTGTAGCTCCTCTATTCCCCGTCTTTCTACAAAGCTCCTCCTTCCAAAAAGCGTAGTGTTCTCTGATTGGCCAGCAGACTCACTGCGTTGTGATTGGCCTAACCCCTAAAGCGGGTGACGGAAATGTTATGCCGCTTACCATAATGGAGTTTCAGCTTCCAAAGCAATTATAAGACTGTTAGTAATGTCGTCAGTTTTACCATATCAGTTCGAGCCGAGTCGGACTCTGAAAATGCAGATGACCAAGCCGATCGGATGCTCGTATGTTTTACAGTACACAAGCTGCGGTTCAACTACACATGACAAACGGTGGCAATTTGGGTTGTACTGTTCTGGAACAGTGTTGTAAATTAATCTTTACCGCTGATTCCTCTAATTCCACTTTCGGACGGGCAAATAAAGTATTTTGGCTTTTGCATAGAAACACACAGCGTCTCCACGACATGGGGCAACAACACTACTTAGATTAGTTTAGATAATACTTCATTGTCAGACAATTGATTACTGAAGCCCTGTATGCATTTGGGCAGCATTATGCAAATATTTCCACGAGTGACGTAGGTGTGTGAGGGAGGGTTCTATCGAGGCGTTTTACATAGGTCTGGATCTGCCGTCTCTTTTAGATATAATACATCTTTTGTGGGAGACTTTGAGCTTTGTAACTTTGCAGATCTTATTCATGCACAAACAGCTACATAGCACACTAAAGAAAAGGGAACACATGAAAACCCATCACATGACTCTTTTGAATGAACACTGATTTTTAGATGAAAATTACAATAAATGAATGTATGAGGAAAGGAAAATATATGTATTGGTCACATGACTGCTCACACTTTCCAATTTTCACCATTTTTCTTCGCTGTAGCTTATTTTAACTGGCCCTGTGATCTGTCAAAGATTTTTTTTAAGAATATAATTAATTTATGTCTCAGTTAATATGATCTTAAAAATCTGCATGGAAATTAATTAAAAAGAAATTGATAAAACACTGTTTAATGGAGTATAGCATGTCACACAGTAGGACTAGGAAGTCTACTCAAATATTTTAGTATCAGAAATCTACACAAAACTAGCCTTATTATTTGAAATCCTATACATGCAATAACATTGTGCAATGCTATATGCTGCTAACACATCTAAGTGTATTATAAATTGTGCATTTCAGAAGAAGCTTGAAAAAGAGAGTATTTGAAATATTATATTTCTGTGTGGAAGCATATAGAGGATTCAAATACTCAAATATGAGAAATAGGCCACATATAGCACTCTAAAAAACATGGTCATTCACCATATTTGTGCATATTGTGATATGTGTCTTTGCAATAGTGGTGTTTTCTTGTTTGCCAGATGACAAAAAATGAGCCATAAAAATCATACTTTCACGATTTTTTACACAACCCTTAAATAAGTTGAGACCTAGAATTCAAATAAGTATGTGTGAAATAGAGAGAGATGTCCCCACAATGATAGTAATACCAGTAATAGTTGACCTTGTGGGGAGCAAGAAAACAGCTTATAAATCAGATTAAGTGATGCCTATTTGAACTCAACAAAGTTTTGTGTCATAGCAGGTATGTATAGGGGTTGGGTTAACATAGGGGTTAACCCCCAAAGTTCAGCGTCTCAGATCATGGGGTTTGCAGATGGATCTGGCAGAGGACACTGAGACTGCTGAGGCTCTTTCTCAGAAGAAAGGGTTGGGTTGGATGCCATGGTGTAGGCGTGGCCGAGGCTGCGTCTGTATGCATTTCCCCCGATCGCTCTGCTCCCGGGAGTCCTGCAGAGGATCCGTCGAGATGGAGTCAGTTGTGTTGTGTTGCAGTTATCTGTTGTGGTCGACCCGAGAATGGTTCTCAGACATAGTATCGCATCTGGAGGGCCCTCCATGGGAGATCCATATCAGGAGGGTCCTGCTGACGGAAGCAGAGGGCTCAATATTTCACCCTCGGCCAGAGCTGTCTAAACTGGACGTAATGGATTGTTTTCACAGTTTGGTGCAGAGAGTGTGAGGTGGACCCTGTTAAATGCCCGGTGGCTTCAATGCTGGAGTTCCTCCAAGATCTTGACGCAACACCAATCACGATTGGCTTAGTTTCATTCATGCTTCAGAGGCGCTACGCTGAGGGGTGTTCTCCAAAGTGTCGTTCCGACGCAGTGTCTCATTCCCTTCTCAGGGAACAAGGGTTATAGTCATAACACATAGACATTTGTATAGTATAAAAATCATTACGTCCATGGAGAGCCCTCAAAAACAATAAAATCCAACGTGTGTGTTTGGCCGGGGGTAGTGGCCCACAGATGTTGTTGATCATGCATGATGTAATGTCTGTGTTTAACTATATATACAAGGGAGTCAGAGCGAGGGAATCTAGGTCAGAATGATGGCACTTTAGTGATGTTTCTGAGGCTGAGGCTGATTTTCCACTTCACTCAGCAGAGACCCACTCTCAGCCCTCACTCACACCACTGTGCTTTCATTCATTCAGCTCTCTCTCTCTCTTTCTTTCTCTCTTTTCCCAACCACTACACATCACCTAAGTTCATCAGCTGGCAAGGAACCCTGTTGACTTGTTTTAAAACACCAGATAAGTCTAACGGGACTTAGTGTCAGGAAAGCTTACAATAAAAGTGATTGTTTATTTATTTAAGGCTAGGCAGGGCAAGGCAAGTTTATTTAAATAGCACATTTCATACACAATGGTTATTCAAAGTTCTTTACATAGAATAAATTAAAATAATCAAACGAAATAAGAATAATTTAAACAGTTTAGAATAAAAAAATCAAATAAAATACTGTAAAAACGAACAGTCGGATGAGCAGTGGCACAGTGCACATTCAGTAAATGCACAGCTAAACAGAAGTATTTTGAGTCTGGATTTGAATGTGACTACTGTAGGAGCACATCTGGGGCCGGTTGAATAAACATAGCCATTACGTTAAGACAGTGTATTAAGTTCTAGTATGACCCACTAGCAGTTAGTCAGGGCAAGTCCGTCTTACTTTTTGCTATCAAATTAGGCCAATCTATGTTTTTATGAAACTGATTAAGAAAAGCTATGAACAGTCTAAAAGAAACAAATTTGATGTCTAACTTGTAAGACTAGTCTTAGAGGTTTATGCAACCGGCCCCTGATCTCTTCTGGATGCTGGTTCCAGCTGCGGCTGGCATAGTAGCTAAAAGCACATTCCCCTTGCTTATTCAGTGAGCATATCTGCAATGTATTGAGGTCCTAGGCCATTAAATGATTTATATACCAGTAATAATACTTTAAAATCAATCCTAAATGTAACTGGGAGCCAATGTAAAGACCTGAGGACTGGTGTGATATGTTCATATGTTCTGGTTCTGCTCAGCGTTCTGTATGAGCTGCAACTATCTTATGGTCTTTTTAGGAAGGCCAGTGAGGAGTCCATTACAATAATCCACTGCTGGTGATGAAAGCATGCACAAGTTTCTCTAAGTCTTGACTGGAAACAAAGCATCTAATTCTAGCAATATTTTTCAGATGATAGTATGATGATTTAGTTATTGCTTTGACATGACTACTGAAACTAAGGTCTGACTCTAGAGACACACCCAGATTCCTGACTTGATTTTTAGTTGTTTGACCCCTAGACTGAAGGTAAGCGTTCACCTTGAGAACTTCATCTTTGTTTCCAAACGCAATGACTTCAGTTTTGTCTTTGTTTAACTGAAGAAAGTTTTGGCACATCCAATTGTTTACTTCATCAATGCATTGGCAAAGGGAGTCAATGGGGCTGTAATCGTTAGGCGATAGGGCTAAGTAGAGCTGTGTGTCGTCTGCATAGCTGTGGTAAGAGATTTGGTTCTTTCTCATTATTTGACTCATTGGGAGCATATACAGGTTGAATAGGAGTGGCGCAAGAATTGAGCCATGAGGGACTCCGCATGTCATGGATGTCCACTCAGACTTATGCTCTCCTATAGTCACATAATAACCCCTCCCTTCTAAGTATGACCTGAACCATTTTAGGACTATCCCAGAAAGCCCGACCCAGTTTTCCAGCCTGTCAAGAAGTATGTCGTGATTGACATCATTTATTGAAAGCATTTATTGAATAACAATATAATATTGTACATTTTATTATAATATTAGGCTTTAGACTTTTATATGTATTTAGATGTTTTTCATTATTATTATATCGTTATTATTTCATTTTCATTATATCACAATAAATAAATTTGTGCTGAGATTAAAGTTTATACTCTCTTAAAAATAAAGGTTCTTTATAGGAATCTGTTGTTCCTCGAAGAACCTTTAACATCCATGGAACCTTTTTGAAATACATTGGCTAAAACCTTTTTCTTTGTGTTTAGAAATCGTTATATATATATATATATACAGTCGTGCTCAGAATTAATGCTACCCCTGGTAAATATGATAAAAATGGCTGGAAAAAATAAATCTGCATCATTTATCCTTTTGATCTTTCATTCAAAATATTGGCAAAAATCTAAACTTTCATTGAAGTAAAAGAATAGAAAGTGGGGGGGGGAAATCACATTATGAAATAAATGTTTATCTCCAAAACACGTTGGCCACAATTATTGGTCCCCCTTTTATTAAATACTTTTTGCTATCTCCTTTTGCCAAGATAACAGCTCTGAGTTTTATCCTATGATGCCTGATGAGTTCGGAGAACACCTGACAAGAGATCAGAGACCATTCTTACAGAATCTCTCCAGATTCTTCAGATTCCCAGATCCATGTTGGTGCTTCTTCTCTTCAGTTCACTCCACTCATCAGGTCTGGGACGGTCATGGCAGAAGCTTCATTTTGTGCTACTTAACACATTTTTGTGTTGATTTTGATGTTTGTTTTGGATCGTTGTCCTGATGGAAGATCCAACCACGGCCCATTATAAGATTTCTAGCAGAGGCTGTCAGGTTTAGATTTTTTATCTGTTGATATTTGATAGAATCCACGATGCCATGCATGTATCTGAACAAGAAGTCCAGGACCTCCAGCAGAAAAATATGACCACAACATTAAAGATGGTATATTAAATTGTACACATGGGGTACTTTTTATCCTTGTGTGCACCAAACCCAACTTGCATGTTTGCTGCCAAAGAGCTATTTTTTAGTTTCATCTGACCACAGAACCCTGTGCTGTTTGAAGGTCCAGTCATGTCTGACAACTGAATTTGCTGGGGTTTGTTTTTGGATGAGCAAGGAGGATTTTTCTTGAAAACCTCCCAAACAACATGTGGTGATGTAGGGGTTGTTCAATTTTTTTTAATATGCTTTCTGAACCCAAGACTCAACTAATCTCTGCAATTCTCCATCTGTGATCCTTGAAGAGTCTTTGGCCACTCAAACTTTCCGCCTCACCATGCATTAAGACAATATAGACACACGTCCTCTTCCTGGCAGATTTGTAACATCTTTAGTTGATTGGAAGTGCTTAATTATTGCCCTGATGGTCAAAATTTTCAATGCTTTAGCTATTTTCTTACAGCCACTTTCTATTTTGTGATGCTCAACAATCTTTTGATGCACATCAGAACTATATTCTTTGGTTTTACTCATTGTAATGGATGATTAAGGGAATTTGGCCTTTGTGTTTCCTCATATTTAAACTCTTGTAAAACAAGAAGTCATAGCTGGACAATTTCATGTTCCTAGTCACCCTGGTGTGCAAAAAAAAGGTAAATATGAATGGGAATATACTTAAGAGATATTTTACTCGTAAACAATTCTAGGGGTACCAATAATTGTGGCCAACTTGTTTTGGAGAAAAACATTTATTTCATAATTTGATTTCCCCTCCGCTGTCAATTATTTTACTTCAATGAAAGGTTCGATTTTTGCCAATTTTTTGAAAGAAACTGTCTTTTTCTTTTCTTTTTGAAAGAAAAAGGATAAACGATGCAGAATGATTTTTTACAGCCATTTTTCATCATATTTACCAGGGGTACCATTAATTCTGAGCACGACTGTATATATATATATATATTTTTTTTTTTTACCAATATCCCCTCAAATAAAAGGAAAGAATAGGCCTACTATATTATAAATATAATATTTTTTTTCAAAAATGTCACATGTGAGTACAATAAAACACAACCTTTGTTTTTGGTTCTTGAAAAATAAATGCAAATATATATCAAGGCTATTTTTCATTCACATAATAAGAAAACAATTAAAAGTCTTTCTTTGTGAGTCCTTTGATATATTTATATAATGTTTAGCCTCACCCAGACTGGCTGTTTTTCTATGTGTATTTTTTGCAGGTCTGACTGTACATTGACTTTGTTTGTTTAAAGTTATATATATATATATATATATATATATATATATATATATATATATATATATTTTTTTTTTTTTTTTTTTTTGTTTTTTTGTTTTTTTTTTTGTTAAAGCTGACATGCGCTAAGCAGTCTATCGCTTGGCTCATATATATTAACTAACGTTAGTCTACACAGTGTTGACGTCGCATCACGTCCTTCCAATAGCGAAAGCGTTGCTCATGAATATTAAACGAGACCTTCACAGTAGTAGAATTGGGAAGTCGGGTTTCTCTCGGATGTGTGTGTAGTGGAGACTAATGTAACGCTTTCACCACTGTAACAGCCTCGACAGCCTCATCCATACTCCCGGGCCCGGCGTGTTTCTCCGCGGGGACTCAGCGCTCGTGTTCGGCCTGCCCGCGGACACCTGAGACCCTCCGGCAACTCACTGGGTATCGTACAACAAATGCTCATATATAACCTGGATAACGTGCACTGTTCCGTGTGATCCACCGGCACACGAACTGCTATGTGGGAGTATCTGAATAATAAAATAAACAATTGGATGCGAATGGTTGTATGAGCGTTATGAATGAATGTGTTGTCTCGTCACTTTGACCGGAGAGAGTTTATTGATCCTGCTCGCGCTCGCAACATCACACCCATATTTAACAGTGACTCTGAGCTCGCGATGCTGTGTGTGTGTGTGTGTGTGAACGCTGTGGATCGAGACAGCTGTCAGTCACGATGGCGTCAACGGTGTGTGTGCGATCACAGATGTTTCTCTGCAGTGGTTCTGTGTCTGTGGGTGTGGTTCTGCTCATCATGCCTCTGATGCCCTGCACCGGGTCCCACACTGAGGGAGAACCGGGAAATACAGGGAATTTCTGCAGGATCTGAATATATTTCCCATAGTTATGCTCAGCTTCAGAATAGAGGAGACCGGGGCTTGTCACAAGGTCCATATCTCAGTAACTCTCAATCTCAGAGTCCAATTAGCCTTCAAATGTGTGTTTTCTCTACCCTCTTGAAATTAATATTTTTTTGTGAATTCTGTTCGCATATATTGTTTTTTCCAAGAACTGAACTACTCTCTGTTATGCTGGTTGAAACTCACTTCATAGCAAGAAGTGGTCAAATATTAAAACATGTACTTAGATCTTCTGTGGAAGTCTCAGGATCAAAAAAATGTTTGTCCAATTTGACACGTCATGTATTCAATTATTGTTATTATCGTTGTTATTATTATTATTATAATAAGGCTAGTATTATTAATATTAGGAACTTCCCTAATTTCATAATGACATCTCATAACCACACATGTGACAACCACATGCGTGTATAAGGATTGAGATCCTCAATGAAAATGTTTTTAAAACGCCATCCCACATTAATTGCATATGAAGGTGTATATCTATTCACTGATCGTCAGGTGTGCTTGTTATGAGACACGCTTCACTCTTACAGGCCTAAAGTTCCTGTTTGAGCGCAGAGGAAATCGGCATCACTTCGTCAGCATGTTGTTTTGTTCAGTAACACTAACAAATAATTTAATGACACTAATAACACTAAAAACTATACAATTACAAATTAATAATAATGTCACTAAATATATAGGCCTATTAACAGTCTTTGAACACTTCACACATCAGTCATCGGTGGAAATCAAAAGCAGCTTCAAACACAGACTTAAAAAACAACTTCTTTAACAAGAAATTTTGATTATTCTCATTTTTTCACTGTTATTTATGTATGGTCATCAAAATAAATATGAATCCAATAAATTAAGGTAGGTGCCAGAAACGGTAGGGGCATGTTTTAAACCCGGTAATACGCAGGCAGTGCTCATGTAAACACCGTAACCCGTTTCCCTTCATCACAGTAAATCATAAACCCATCAACATGTAAACACATAACCTGCATTCTTTGGGCTTATTGAAGTGTGCATATGATATATGATAGGATATATGATTCAGCGTATCCAGACAGAGTTGTTCACAGTAGTATTAGGAGGAAGAATACAGTGCGACTTTCTCTTGACTCAAGAAATGATAAAAACGTGTTCCCGTCTCTTGCAGAAGTACAGTCATAATACAGGATGACTTTCAAAGCTAGAGAAATTGCCTACTCTACCTTTTAAAGGGGTCACATGTTCAGTGTAGGGCTGCACAATATATCAAAATTATCGAAATATCAGAAATCGTGATGCAACAGCTTGCAATAACGGAGAAAATCACTCACTGGTCTTGGCTGAATAACTTGTAGCTTTAAAGGAACTCGAAGACTTTTTGTGACTTTATCTTATTCACCGTATCGCCAACAAAACGCTGAGTTTAATTCCACCACACCTTAAAATAACAATAAAACCGAGCATGGGTTTCTAACAGGCAAATGCCACTTCTAGTGTAAAAAGAGGAGGTCAAAAACATGGCATCCAATCAAATGAGCCCCTCTTTTGTGGTTCATCGAGCGAGCATTCGTCAGACAGTGTGCAGACTGTGCTGCCTCAGCGAATCACACTGCATTACTGCCGTTCTCCACAGTCTACCTTTGTAGAAGTGGGGATGTAGCAAATATAGACACAGACTGTGTGTAGAGATGGATTTAAGACTTAATCTCTCTTTGATACAAAAACACTGTGCGAGTTCTTTTTAATGTTGATGATATATTTTAATGAGCAAGAATGCAACTTTTCCTGAATATTCACACAATTGCAAATGTAATATTGATTTTATACAACAGTTCAACAAACAAAATAGTAAAATTAAGTGATGTACTTTTTAAACGGAGTATTGTTTGCTCTATTTATCAACAGAATATTAGTTCCACAGCGAAGCATTGCTACTTGGGCGGAGTGATAAGCGCAACACTCTCCACGGGGCTTCTCAGGCGCTGCGAGCAAATCAGCAGTGCTTCGCCTTCTGAGAATATAGTTCCTAGTATGTATATGGTTAGAAGATACCTGTGTCTCATATGACCTTGTTATTTGGACACGCTGTGACTATACAAATCACAACATGTAAATAGGAAAATGTTGGCGCTAATTTGTCACTTACTGGGAGCAGTATGCTAGCTGGAGCCATTTACTTCCAGTCTTTGTGCTAAGCTAGGCTAGCGGTGGGTGCTTCAGACAGAGTTACGGCACGCACGGAGATGAGAAGGGTATGTGTGCCCTCTTTGGCAACCACTGCCATAGAATTGCCACATTTTCTCAGTGTGAAGAACATTTTAATAATCTAGAACCTTTTTCTACTATAAAGAACCTTTTGTTGCATGGAATGTAGGTTTTTGAAGGTTTTTTATGGAAGCATAGATGCCATTGAAGAACCTTTAGTTTTAAGAGTGTGTAGCTGTTGTGGTGAAGACTAACCAAGAAAAACCAAGTGAAGACTATAAACGACCACGACTGGATATTGGACTGAGTAACGGGCGGGCCTTTACTGTCAGGGCTCTTTCAGTGCAAGCGGGGCACTATAGTGTTGAGCTGTAGATCTCCTCGGCAGACACTGACCGCTGAAGGCCAAGTCAGTCTACCTCGAAACTTTGGGGAACGTCCTGAGCGTAGCACGTCTGTAGTATGAATGCAACTAATCCAATCCTGATTGGTGCTGCATTGTGACGTAGCTTGTGACGCATACACGGAAGCTACAAAGAGACGCCGACACACAACAGCGTTAGCTTTCTGTTCTGTGAAACTGTCTGATTTACTGTTGTCTGTCTGTTAGGAATTATACATAGTGAAAAAACAACCATTTAAAAGAAAAAATGGCGAGCGAGCAGTTTAGACAGCGTGTGCATCCCTGTCCGATATTTATCACGGGTGGGGACACACACGCTCTTTGTGTACACTGCTTGTATACTCTCGAGGGAGCAGTACCCATCATGCTCGCTGAGGCCGGCCAGGCTCGCGCTGCAGCTCGGGTCTCGCGTACGAGGAGCTCATAGAGGCTGTGACTCGCGCCGTGACTTAACATCAGCTGGCCACGTGAAAGGCAAGAAGCGCTTTTTAAAGCTGGACGAGCGCTTTCTGCAGCACAGGTACAGCAATATATTGGGGGTGAGAGAGAACGGTTATGGGATGATGCCACAGGTGGAGGAGGCTTTAGCCAGCTACCTCTTTCCTGACGCTGTCATCCCTGAAAGCCCCTGAAAGGCGGTGGGCCGACCTTCTCAAAGATATCGACAATAACGAGGGGCCCACCCCTGATGACATCACGGCCCGTGCCATTGGTCGCTCCATGGAGAGACATCTCTGGCTAAATCCGTCTGGCATCAAGGAGAAGGACAGGGCTTTCCTCCTTGATGCCCCACTCTCGCCTTCTGGTCTGTTCGGCGATGCCGTTTATATGGTCGTCCACAGGTTTCAGGAGGCAAAGAAACAATCTGCAGCCTTTAAGCAGATCTCTCTCGTCGCTCGAGGTCTAAGAAGGATGGCGTCAGCCGTCCACGAGCTCCTCGTACAGGCAGGAACACAGAGACAGAGTTGCTTCGAAAGCTCCCCCTCAAATAGCTTGGGAGTGTAGACATTGTTCTCGCCTGAAGTCTTCAGATAAGAAGACGGATCTGAGGACCGTACTTCAGGCTAAGAACTTCAACAGTTTTCACCAATATTTTCACCAGTTGTTGTAGAGAGCGTGGCATGGCCCCAGTTAACGGCCCGTGGCTTCAGTGCTGGAGGTCCTCCAAGACCGCTCCTCTGCTGGTCTTACCCGTCCACACTCATGGTGTACGTGGCTGCCATGTGGCCTTCCACACTCCTCTGGATGATGAGCCCCTGGAGCCCCATGCCGACCTGGGATCTAGCCGTGATTCTCGAAGAGCTATCCTTGGCCCCCTTCGAACCCCTGGAGTCGGCCTCACATAAAAATCTTGACGCTCAAGATGGCTTTCTCCTGGCGATCGCTTCTCTCGAGAGTGGGGGACCTCCAGGCCCTCTCTGTGTCTCGTGCCGGAAGTTTGCCCCTGGCAGGGTTAAGGCCATCTTCACCCTACACCTGGCTAAGGGCCCAAGGTGCCTTTAACATGCCACGGTTAACAAGGGTTACATATTTTGTGTGAAACCATTTATATACAGGTCCTTCTCAAAAAATTAGCATATTGGGATAAAGTTAATTATTTTCCATAATGTAATGATAAAAATTAAACTTTCATATATTTTAGATTCATTGCACACCAACTGAAATATTTCAGGTCTTTTATTGTTTTAATATTGATGATTTTGGCATACAGCTCATGAAAACCCAAAATTCCTATCTCAAAAAAT